>JBBJLS010069414.1:0-12560 GCA_037577275.1 Bryconaethiops microstoma
TTCGCTCTTTTTTGGCAATGTCTGGTCTCTGGGGTTCTCTCTCTCTCTCTCTCTCTCTCTCTCTCTCTCTCTCTCTCTCTCTCTCTCTCTCTCTCTCTCTCTGCGTCTGTCTGTCTGTCTGTCTGTCTCCCTCTACACCTATCTTTCTCTTTCTCTCCCTCTCTTTCCTTCTCCCTCTCTCTCTCCCTGTCTCTCTCTCTCTCTCTCTCTGTCTCTCTTTCTCTCCCTCTCGCTCTCTCTCTCTCGTTCTCACTCTCCCTATCTCTCTCTTTCAGTTGGAGGCTTCCTCCATCCTTCATCATCAAGACGGCTTACTGAAGAGCCATACCCTGAGTTTCAGCAGCAAAAAGGGACCAAGAAACCACATGCTGCACCACACAAGCTTCCTGCTGAACACAGCAGTGAAAGTGTGCATAAACTGACCCTAATTAAGGGTTTCTACATTTTTCACTTCATTCTAAATGCTTGACATCTGACCAGATAAGATTGTATGCATATTAATATCCTTCTTATTTCAATTCAGGGTTGAGAGAAAATATGCTGTGAAATGAATTGCTCGATTTTAGTATGAAAAAATGTGTGTAGAGGAATCACGGAACTGGAATAATGTAACTGGAATATGGAATATGGAAATAGAATAATTTCCATTGTTGCATTACAAAAACATTCCATTACACTCCTGAAAGACAATCTAACAGACATCTATAAAGAAAGAAAACATTCTTTTAGTTTTTTCCTAAGAACAAAACTTGTTTATGTTAATGAAAGTCTCACCATGGTTCAACAAGAGACCAAAAAATAAAAACAAAATGCTTCATTTTAAGCACCGAGACATTCACCACCGAGACTTTTCCATATTTGCATCTCTTTTCCATTACCTTTCAGTTGTATGATACATATACAGCAAACGGCCATTTAAAACATGAAGGCTCACTTCAGGGAGGATAAAAATGCATAACTCTTAAAAACTCATATCCCTCATTGCGCATGGCAAATACAGGGCTCCACATGCACGTGCACACTCCTCCAATGCGGTGGAGCATTTTAAAGCCTAGCCTTCCATTCTGCTCACGTCTGGTTGAGTTGTTGCTGGGGGCTGAGGAAATGCATGTATTGCGGATCCTTGCGGTGCTCATTTTTAGGAAAAGCCGGCAATAAGCTTTCAGTATATCAAAAGATAGATGACAGGGATTCTTCTGTCTTTTTTCCTGTTTCTCTCTCTCTAAACATCAACCAACCCTGTGTCACCATTCGTGTCTCTGTTGTAATTGCATCAGCATCCTTATCAAGACCCCACCCCACAAATTTGTGACCCATCAATCAGCTTAGACCAATGCAACAATATTGCATTATAATATTATTACAACATTACACGTTATAACAACACTGCAATGTATTATAAGCTGCTGTCACTTGTTCTAAAGTTGATAGCACAAACTAAAAGTTAAAGTAACTGCATACCATCAACATGGTAGAAGAAAACTCATAAGTTCAAAATATTAAAATATTAAATATTGAGAAAAGGGAAAAGGTCATTCAACCTTTCTTATTGGTCCACACATTACAAAATAAGTAATTCAGGATCATTTCCATTGGCCCCTTCATCATAAAATAAGTCATTTTTGATCACTTCTATTGGCCCACTCATGATGAAATAAGATACTCTGGACCTTTCCTTTTGGCTCATTCATCATAAAATGTTTCATTTTTAACTATTTCTATTGGTCCATTCATTTTCATATGAGTCCTATGACCAATGACATTTCTATTGGCCCATCTGTCACGGACCATTGACAAAAAAAAAGTGTTTTTTTAATAACAGCAACAATACACATTTGCAAATTAGAGAACATTTTCCTCTCTAGTACAAACTTAATCAGATATAATGCCATATATAAGACCAACTCTAGCCGCCTAAACCACAGATATGACACAGTACACCTTCGTTTCAGCCCAGAGAGACCCTTTACATGCTAGAGGCAGGAATGACAGAGAAGGAAAGTGAGAGATGGATACATACAGTCAGGCTTCTTCCCACCGTGGAGAGAGAGCGCGCAGTCATCCAGACACAGAGAAACTCCTCACACACATGCACACTCACATATACACACACACATACACAAGCAAGATCACACAGCCACTGCTGCTGCTGCTGCTGCTGCTCGGGTTGCTGAGCCTGCCTCTGGTTTACTCTCCTATTTGAGCGGGAGCCCGCCTCACTCACATACGCATGCACAGGACACCTAGCAACCAGCTGTCAGAGGGAGGTTCTCTGCTGAACTTCTCAGATATCCCACCTCGGCACACAGCAGCAGCTCACACACAGCAGACGGCCACATGCCACACACACACACACACACACACACAAACATAAGCTCTTCTATGTCAACATACACACAAAGTAGGACAAAGCACCCTACAGCAGACGCCGGCATGCCACACAAACACACACATACACAAACAAACACACACACAAGGTCTTCTGTGTCACCATATGTACATAGTAGGACACCATAATGTTGCATCCTGCAACAGCAACATCTGTAAATAATGTGATTCAGATCAATATCGGCCTGTCTTATTTTTGAGCAAAAAATATTAACATTGTTAGGAAGAACTTAAATTCCTTTATTCAATAAAATGACTGCTACGACTGGACAGGATGCTCACTGCACACATGTATATTTAGTGAAAGAACTCATTTGCATATGTAACACCCCTGGTCAGCGGCCGCTAGAGGCCGCCCTGGCCTGACTTGACTTTTATTTTGACATTGTGTGTGTACATTGTGTGAGTGATTGTCTGTTCTTACTGGTTCTTGTGTTAGTCCTGTGTGTATTTAGCTTCCCCTGTATTGTATCCCTGTGTCTGTCCCCTGATATTCACCCCTCATATATGTCTAGAGTTTACACCCATCTTTAGTTCACCCAGCCTTGAGTTCACCCAGCCTTGAGTGTGCTATTTGCCTGGCTTCAGTGTTTTGGCCATCGTGCCTTCTTTGTGTTTGTAAATAAAGTTAAGTATCATGGAATTCTGAGCCTGTGGCTCGCTTTCTCTCTCCCTGGAGCCCTGGAGTTGTGACAGCATAATGCAGCCTTGAGAGATATGGGAGAGGGCAGAATACTTTGAAAAAATAGTGAAGGATAAATACTAAATGCAACATCCTGAATGTGTTTGTTAATGACTGTAAATGTGTCTCATTACAATATACATCTTGTACTGGGAAAATACTGGTGTTGTCATTTTTACCTCATTCACACTGTTCCTTGCTGTAAGAGGTTGGAAGCAGGGCTGGACAGAAGAGTATTTTTGAGGCTTTGAATATATGCTGCTGTTCTCAAACCAGTATTCACAAACTCATTCTCTGCACGAATGAATTTACCTTTCAAATGTAACTATAATTTTTGTATTTTTTTATTCATATTATTGTGGGAAATGGGTTTCGCACATCTCATCCATTCACTTGCACCAACCGTGCACAGAAAAAACAAATTCTCACTTTAAATCCACAAGGTACAGGATGCGGTAGGTGTTCCTAATAAACTGGCCAGTAAATGTACTGTGCCACCCTGTCTTCATAGTGAAGTCAGGTATTTCACCACTATAAGCCACCAGGGTAAATGAGATAAGTAATCGACTCTGGCAACAGATGGACACTCTTTCATCTGTCTGGAGAGAACACTCGCCACTTCATCACCCCATCCTTCTCCATCACTCTCTATTTACTTAACTCTGCTTCCTCCCCACCTGCTCTCTGTTTCTTGCGACCTACCCTGACAACACTGCTCCTCGTCTGTTGCTCTTCCCCTCACTTTTCTTTTCAGCTCACACCCCATTTCACCTCACTCCTCGCTTTTCTTTCACTTTCCAATCAAGCATTTTATCTTCCATCAGGAGCAACACTGCCCTCTCTTCAACTCTCCCACTTTTCTATCTGTCTCTCTTCATTTATCCTCCTCTCCTTTTCGCTCCCCACATCGGCATCCCACTCCTTTTACTCACTATTCTCTTTTCACCCCTGCTCTGTGAAATATCACCCAGCTTGTGCTTTCCATTTCCTTGAAGACAAGAGATGTTCAGCTCTGCCACCGTCAGCATCTCTGAAAGGATTTATATTTAGAGAACCCACTCAAATCAGAGAAAACAGGAAACAAGAACAAAACAGAGACTAAAAGGTCATCTTATTTAACGTCAGTGTGACAGATCATGACGTTTCTCTTTAATGTTTCAACAACTGAAACAAAGCTCAAGTCTAAGGGTGTCTACATCTGATCTGGAAGAACCATATTGGAGCTGGTCAATATCGGTTAAGCCCAGTTCGATTCTAAGGGCATGTCTGTAGAGTAACACTATTTTTAAGTAGAAACTGCAAACAGCTTCTTACATCTGCATCCGAAGAGTTTCACTCCAGTTATGCTCTTCACGTTTCAACACAACACGGTCAAAATTCAAGCATCTACCTATTACACACTCAGCTAGAAAAGTGAATTCAAATAACAGAAAATGGAGCACAACACTTATGTTGGAAAAAATGTGCAATACAAAAACATGTTCACAGTAGTGACGAGTATCAAGAACTGGTACAACATAAGCACCCGTTTCTGACTGGTCAATTCAAAATTTAAAAAGTTCCTGGACAAATGGTGCTGCTATCAGCATTTATGCGTTAGTATGTTAACATTAATGCATTCTAAAATAGCTGCATTTTCAAATGGTTAATGCTAGACTGGATCTGTCGGAGACGAGAGCACATCATCACCAGACATTTGTTGCAATTGCCCTTCCCTCAATACATACACAAGAAACTGAGAAAACAATTTAGCTTGCAATTTCTTTACACTTCTTTATTCATACGATTTCTTTATAATATATATTTATAATAAAGGGTTATCTTATTTATCTTATTATGAGGAGTTGCACCAATAAGACAGTATGTAAACAGTATCCGTATCAACATTGGTATCAGTAATAGTTCTCACCCCTAGATACTGTTTCTATCCTGAATTGTTTTCATTTGACTATGATGTTTCTGTAGAGTGCATTGTGTGTCTTTAGTGTATGCAAAGAAGTCAAGCACAAGATTAGGACTTTGCATGGGCAGTACTTGACAGTTAATCAATATTAAGACTGGAATGAGGCCAAAACATTTTACTGTGGCATCTCAACTCAAGAAAGGGTTAGCACTACACATGTAATGTGAGTACTCTACGGTTCCTTATTCCTCCCTATATAATGTCTGCTCACTTAGAACTCAGTTAATATGTACTGCCAAAACACTAACTGAAGATGCATTTGGGGAATTATGACACATTTTTACACATATTCAGAATTACAATTCCTACTGCTCTGCACTATGTTTAATTTGGGATTTTAATGAGTAGGTTTAAGAAACACTGCCTGCAGCTCCTAATTCAAATCTGTAAACTAAAACCCTCTAATTATTCATTGCTGTGTGTGTGGTCTACGTTTGCATGCTCACTGAAAAGACCATTAATCACAATGACTCTTTGATCATTTAGGCTGACGGCTTTTCTTTTCTTATAATAAATAAGCATTTTCCAATAATGATGAATGGAAGAGTTCAGTGAATTGATGAGAAGGAAACCTCTGTTTTTTATTAAGCTGTGGAGTGTCAAATCAGTTTAGTAAAATAAGTGTTTAATAACTATATAATAAAAAACTGAAATGTTTCACATGTACTGTTTTAATGTTTATAAACTGTTTATAACTACGGAAAACATTCACAAATATGTTCCAACTGATATTACAGTTGATAAAAGTGATAAAAGAAACAAAAACAACATGGTCTGTTTTCACAGACTGCCTTAGGAGCATCAGTTTCTTGTGATTGACATAACCACAGACAATTCTGATGTAAGATCAGCCTGAAATGGCTGTCTGTAGCAGTGATATATTGTTTGATTTTATAGTTCATACTATGTGCAGTTTGAGCAGGTAGAGAGAGGTTTTCATGAAGTAATTTTATGGAAAGAATCTGAGTGACTATTAATGTCCAATGTTTATTAGTTACAATAGAGTTGTACCTTCAGCATTAAAATGAAAAAGATAAATTAATTTGGACAGCAATGGATGTGGACACTAAACATATCTTAACTAATCAACTACTTTATGGTTAAATGGAAAATTTTGCAAATTATTCAGCAGACTGTCAATTTAAAGTAATTTTAAGCACAGAAAAACCCAGGCAATCAGGTATCAATATTGCTTCGAATTTGCTTGCTTTATGTTATGATGAACACACCTCTATTAGTATCTTATAATACTGTTCAAGTGTTAGGTTGGTCACCTTCAGCTATTAAACTAGTAAACTACAGCACAAAACACAATCATAGTGAAAATAATAAAAATTTTCATTTTATCTTTAGCTTCAGGATAACATGCTCAAACATACGAAAAGTGTGAAGCGAACATATAAAAAATAGCAACACTGATAACGATAATATAACAGAATGATGAGTGCGAATTGATAGAAACTAACAAAATCACTAAGAATTCTTGTAAGCTCACTACAGTTGCAGTACAATATTTTACTTAAGACCGATGTGAGTTATTGTGATTTTTAGTTCACAGCTGATACTGAGAAACACTGTTTAAAAAAATGACTGGAGCCGGATTTTTCTTCAAATAAAATGATTGCTTCTGATGTTATTAATCAGCAAATTGTGTAGCTGTCATCACAGATCTAATGGTTAAGTAAATAAATAAAGTGGCCCCATATAGTCACACGTGAACACACCACAGCACAGCACAGAGTGAGCAATGTGAAATTCTTTCTCTGTATTTAACTCATTCACCAAGTGAAGCAGTGGGCTGCCACCAACATGGGGTGTCCAGGGAGCAGTGTGTGGGAATGGTACGTTGCCCAAGGGTACCTAAGTGATGCCACTAACAGTCCTGGAATTCAACCCACAACCTACTGATAACAGGGGCAGCTCCCTAACCACTAGGCCACTAGGTGCTTATTTGCAAACTGACAAAAATCAAATTACACAATCAAATCCTGGACAGAGAAGCTTGTGAGTGAGTAAATAAGCCCATTACGGTAGACAAATAGGCACTCATAAAGAATATAGAACAAGGCATACTGATCAGATCCCATCTGAATTTTCTGAACTGAGCTCTAGCCACAGTGTGAAAAGTCAGTCTGACCCAGCACTGCTAGCATGATGTTCTTTATAAGAGCCAGACTAGACCAGCAACCTCCACTCAATCCCAAGAGTCAATACCCACTGAGACATGCTTATATAAAGCAATCGAGGTTTCATCAGCTCAACATACAGACGTGTACAGGTGACCCAGTCCCTACGTGATGTTAGTTTACTCTAGGATAACATGAACTGATGGGCTCTGAATCATACAGCAGATACACAGCAGTGATTCGGTAAAAGAGTGCAAGGCTGTTTAAAGATGGGAGCAGGTAACAGGATGGCTCTTTGTTGAGAGGCTGCTCATGCAGTGAATAATGAAACAGCTCTGAAGTGCAGACTGGAGCAGAACCAAAGGCGGCGCGAATCTGGCTATCGGCCTCATGTCCAGAGGGAGAGAAAGAAAGAGTCACTGAACACTGCCCAGTTCATTCATTTACCTTTACAATTCCTGACAATGTTATTGGACGTAACCAGCTTGCAAACCTCCAACGAATTCAGGTTTAAACCAGGGCACTTCCTTTTTGAATACTGTTACTCATTTCAAAACATTTTTTTTCTTATACCATTTTACACTGTGTGACTAATAGAAACAGTGCAGAATCACTTGCAATAGATTCTTGTTATAGTAACGTTAAAGTTAAAATGCTGTTACAACACTAACAATGTGTTCCTGTTGTCTAGGATGAAAATTTGGCTATATTCAGCATAAAATGAACAATCTTTGATAAAATTAGAGAAGGAAATGCAAACATGTAAGTATGTATTGAATCATTCCTGCTGATCTTTTAACTTGCTAAATAAACTTGTTCATTATGCCTCATCCTTTAAGCAGCCTAGATTATTTGCTGTTGATTTCCTGATCAATTGGTAAGACGGCTACAGTTTCTGAATGGATGGTATTGAACACACGGCTGTAAAGAGCTTTCCAAAGGCCATTTCAAGTTTTCTAGATAATTAGTATTGTCTCTTCCAACTTTCTCTTAAAAAAAGGAGGCAGCTGCCCCAAGTTTTCAGATAAAGAAGAGTTCTTGGTGTCAGGTAGATTATATCATGGTTTAAAAAAGTTAATTTCACTCATTTAAAGGCTTTATCTTTGTCAGAAAAGAATCAGAAGAACTGACAAACAATGAACAAGATATGAGTGATATCGTCATGTAATACCAAATAAACTAAGTCATACTGTTCCCATATGGGCCCCTTTACCCCCAAAACCTCAGTTTAACAGTACACACCTAGATATGCGGACTGAGGAAAAAAATACTGAAAAAATGATAGACTTGATACAACTAAGCAATTAACTACCCTATCATGCTCTGCGGCAGCCAAGAAAATGTAGAGCAGGACCAGTTAAATTAAACTTTCAAACTGACAAGTGGAAAAGCGTGAGTGTGTGAGTGTGATGCTTGGATAATATTGTGGAAAACAGCAGAGCAACTGTTCCTCAGGTAATAACTAGTGGATGGTGTGGCCAAAAATGTATATATGAGTAAAATAGTTTTTTTGCTTTTGGTTCATGTAACAGTACAATGTACTCATTTGTAGTACATTATAGCTTTAATTAAACTGTTAAACAGTGGTTTGTTAAACAGTGGTTTATTAATCTGGGATTACACCTTATGTTTAATACCATATTTAAATGGATCAAAATTATTATCACAATAGCAAAATATGATTGAATTTAAATTCAAATCGGTTGAACGTGAGTGTCAAATACTACAAACTCACCAATACATAGGCAAACCAATAGCGCATGCACATAAGCACATAGCAGCTATTTTGAGTCAGAGAAAAACTAAAATTAGTCTAAAATTAGTTTCACATCATGAGTCTCATTTGTGTGTCCTATACTCTCATGCATCTACAACCACTAATGTAATTTGCTAAATATGACAAGTCATTCACATTTCAGGTTGTTGCATGAAACCATGGCATCACTTGATGCAGCTGACCAAACAAGGTGGTGACACAAACATTGCAAGAGCAATCAGTCTGTTGTCCATGTTAGGTTAAAGGTTAATCCCAGTGTTCCATTCATATTACTTTGTTATATCTGCTGCCTCAAACACACACTGGACTATTTCAATTGCAAAAGACCTCATAGCGGGAAGTGATTGATTATTTTTCATTTTGCTGAAAAATCCCTGACCCAACCTAAACCTAAACTGACTGAAATAAGCATGTTTTGCACTGTTGCATAATCTGCACTTAACTGCTGCCAACTAGTGTACATGTTCTACAATTCTGTGGCACACTAGAAGCACTTTTCCTAAACGTTACTATGATGGCATGGAACGTGCAGCACACTTTGACTTTCCATTGTATCTCAGCTCGGTAACAGTGTTTCTGGCGCTCTGGCAGCTAAATTCTCTCCCCACAGTTTATAGCCAGTTGTTGTCCTAAATCCGCATCCATGTATTCAAAGTAGAGGACAGTTTTTTGGTCAGAGCTGATTTTGTTATTGTGGTCTTTTATTATGTAGTCTTGTTTGAGTTTTCACATTTGAAAACCTGACCCAGCTAACTTGTTAGCAATGTGCTGGTACTGAAATTTATCTTCAGCCCAAACAGACAGTCATGCTTGTACTTCGTCGTTCCAGATTTAACAGCTGTTAGTTTGTATCTCCATTGTTCTTTGCACAGACAGTAAAAAACAAAGGCCTCTTTCCATGTTGTGATGACAACATTCCAACCAATCAGAAACCAGTGATGCAGTCAGCTCAGCCGCAGCCTGCTTTTAGCCTTGACTTGCAACACAGAGTCAAGACAGCACAGACACGGTTCGGGTACAGGTCGCTTTATTTGTAATAGAAAAACATTTGTTTGGGTTACGGGTTCCTGTATATCGTCCAATACTGCTGAGAATGTCAGCGCAGAACGTGATCAGACTGTGTCAGCAAGATCGGCCCATCCAAAAAGAGCGGCGTATTACAGTAGGGCTTGAGTGCATAAACCAGTCATCACAAAGACAAATGAGAGTGGTACAAATGCTTCAAGAACTGGTCTACAGAGATGTTGGGAAAAGGGATATGTTCAGACGAGTTATTCATCATATTCTCCACAAGTGGGTGCGTGTCCCTATGTGGTGTAAGAGAACAGTACAAGCCTGAATACTAAACCCTAGGGTGAATGGATCCAGTTGGGGGTCAACTTGTCCCCTAAGAAAAGAAAGTTAAGAGCAAACCTATAGAAAGTTATATTAACTGATAACCGTTATCCTATAATATTAAAAGTTATATCAAGACAGGAGTCTCTTCCAGAATGAAAACTGCCTTATCCACAAGGCATGTAGTTTATTAAATGGTTTGATGACAGTGATATAAATCATATGCTATGGCCTTCACAGTTACCAGATTTCAACCCAGCTGAAGACCTATGGGAGATTTTGGATGTATGTATTGGACAGCTCTGTCCACCACCTTGATCAAAACAGCAGCTGAGGGAATATCATGTGGAAGAATGGTGCTCTGTCACTCCAGGATAGATTTTGAGAACATATGACAGGGCTCCAGATGGCGACTAAAATGGTCGCCAATGAAAGCAGATTTTTTATTTTGCGACTAGTTTTTTCATTTCAGTCGCCAATGGCGATTGTCTCTCAAAACCAAGAGAAATTCAAATAAAAGTACAAGAAAAGTGCAGATGCGCTCAACCCGAGTCTGCCGTTCCCACTACACTATCACGTGATCAGTTATAAGAAATTTCGGCTTTTTAATGGGTCGGAGCTTTTGGATCAGATCACTAAGAAGATCCGGCTCCTTTAGCTCTCAAACGCATAGATATACAGGGTAGATGCCGCATTCACTGTTCCCAGTTCACGGTATGTCAGAGTGTAAGCCATGCTGCGAGTGACGTAAGCATCATGTAAATTAATACAGGAAGACTTGGTTTTCTGAGACTCCGTGACAAAAATACAAACATTTTATTGTATGCTCGTGGGCTTAAGAAATAATTTCTGAAAACATTTCACTCATTCCTTTCTCACACACTATGTGGTTACTGTGTTATCACTATAGTGGCTCGGTATTAAATATATACAGGACTGGATCTAAAATCCCTGGAACAGCTTTTTCAGTGTGTTGCAAGAGTGTTTAGTCTTGGCAATGTGGTGCAGCCTTAGTTCGTTGAAGACCAACACAACTAGAACATAAAATGATGGTTGTCAGTTCCAAACTGTGGCTCAGACAAACTGATCGATCAAATATACACTGACTGCTTGCCCTGATGGTGACTGTTGGATAACACGCTCCACTACTTTAACCCCCTTGACTGTGCCCTCAGAAGGAATCATTAAACCTCCACTGTGTTTTAATGACACTAAGTGGTAGCTTTGACCATATGATTGTCACAGTTCCGGGTCAGGACCACTAGGGGGAGACAGAGACCGGAACTACTGACGCCCTTCTGCTCGTTATAGGACTTATTACTGAGCAGAGCAGAAGGGCACCTAAATCATATTGATGAACTGATTAACTCTTTATTCTCATTGGTGCACTAGGGGTCCCTCTGCGCATGTGCCTCTTTCGCCTCCTTTCTCACCGGCCAAAGCATGACAATGATGCCGTTCAGCATTTTTGTTACCACATCACAGGACAGCTTTCTCAAAATGTGTCGAATAACAAACCCTGGTAAGGCTGAACAATTATTTTGATTATATTTGGCCACTATAAAATCCCGTATTATAGTGCTTACATTTAATCAAAACGTTGTTTGGAGGCTGCATAGCTTTACTAGCTTAGCTAAGGTTAAGATTTATAAACTGATGTGGATTTCTTTAGGAAACCTCCAGAGTTTGAGAAAAGTTAACTAAAGAGCTAAAAACAATCTTAATAGTTATTGCCTACGTTTAGCCAAAACGTTGTTTGGAGGCTGACTTGAACACAAGAATGCGCAGCTTTGATAGCTTAGCTAAGGTTAAGGATTATAAAACGGGATTTTAAAATGGCCAAATATATTCAAAGCAATTGTTCACCCTTACCTATGAAATGTAATGCCTCTGAATCTGGTTTGGAGCATACAGTCCCACGCAGAACATGTGTGAAGCATCTTTATCCACTACTTCACTAGAAAGGAGTGCCTCTCGCAACATGGCAGCATCGTTGATGTACGATGCAGCTGGTCATGTGGTGTCTAGTAATATTCTATGTCTGTGGTCAGTCTAGTAATATTCTATGTCTATGGCCAAACGGCTCAAAATTTTCCCAAATTTAGTCAAAGAACTGACTCGTTCGCAACCAACAAATCTCTATAGAGAACAGTGTTGACGGATTGAGTTTCATTTGAAACAATTTGCACGCCCTGGCAACCTGTTGCAGAGGAAAAATAAACATTAACTACACAAGAAACACTATGTTTTACTTTGGCAACAATTTAGTCCATGTCGTGATTTCTTGTT
>JBBJLS010069445.1:0-12558 GCA_037577275.1 Bryconaethiops microstoma
TCTTTTTTTGGTTGACCTTAGATGACCTCTAGAAACTTCTATTAATATCTTTAAAATGATAGCGGCACAAACGAACATTTTTGCAGCACAAATCAGCACAAACGTAGCACAAACGTTTGACACCACATTTGTTGGATTTGAAGAAGGTGGGGGGACCAACTTTACTCACATGTTAGGGAGTTGCCGTGGGTTCAAATCACAAGACTGCCATTGACACCACTGAAGTATCCTTGAGCACAGTACTGTCCCCACACACTGCTCCCCGGGTGGCCCCTGTTGGTGGCAGCCCACAGCTTCGCTTGGTGATGGGGTTAAATGCAGAGAAAGAATTTCACATGTTTACATTGTTTCCTGAGCTTCAGTGTCTTCATACAAGACTACAAGAGGCCACTTTACTTTACTACAAGAGCAAGCAAAGCATAAAACATGTGCAGTATTCTTACCATGTGCAGTATCATGTGAAGTTTTCTAAATGGGTGCTAAATGTAATTATGTGCATCTTATGTGCAATAGTCTGTTCAGGTGAATATCACTACCTGTATGTTTCTGATCTGTGCTAGAACTAACCATCATTTGTGTTACTAGTAATTCACTAAACCGGTAAGTTACTTATCTATAATATTAACACCCAGCATTTGTGTATATAATGTTTTTCTACAGATTTAATTAGACTTTATATTTTATACCGTTTTTGTCTCTGTTTGTCTGTGCAGCCGCAACATAAGCAGTTTCCTCTGGAATCGATAAAGTTTTCTGATTCTAAATCTGAAAACATGCTGGGATTAAGCCTAGTCCTACATAATTTTCTTTCCAATGGTGAGTCTCCATTCAGAATTCTGTGTAGTCCAGATCTAATGGAAGGCTAAAGCCTAATCTAGTGAACCGAACCTACAGTACTTTGCAAAAGTCTTGATCCACCCCCTCACTTCACATTTTTCGCCCCGAAGATCCAGACTTTATTGTATTTTTAATGTAGTCTTGAGGAACAGTTCTCTGGGCTTCAAAGACTTTCCTTTTCAGCCCAGTCCCTAAAGAAGAATGTTTGTTTATTAAGACACACAGTGACCCACATATGAGTCATTCATGAAGGCCTGAACCAGTGAAGAAACAGGTATAGAGGATTCCAGATTTTGAAATTTTGAAAAAAGCAGCATATCGTTTAATATTTCTTTGAAATCCAGGGGTCGTGCACAAACGTCTGGCCTATAGTGTACAGTTCATGTATTTACTGAATACAGGAGGTGCAGGCATCGGACAAGGTATTCAGTGTAGTTACTTTCTATGTGGGAGGTTTTAGAAACAACAAACTCATCAGATGTCTGGTGCCCATCACCACCATTGTGAACAATTCTGACTCAGTTAAGTTTCTACTGAACAGAACATTTCACATCCAGCCAGTGGAATTCCCCTTTAATCACTGTTGCCTGAGATCCATTCTAATAAAAAGTTTCACTCCAATCATAATGTCACATTTCTGTGAGCTCTCTGATAAACTGAATCAAGCCTGATAGAGCTGATACACTATATGGACGAAAGTATTAGGACATGCCTTACTTCCAGTGAAGCACAATCTTAATGCTTCAGCAGATCAAGACATTTTGGACAACACCATGCATCCAGCTTTGTGGACACAGTTTGGTGAAGAACCTTTTCTATTCCAGCATGACTGTGTCTCAGTGCACAAAACAACTCCATAAAGACGTGCTGGATGAGTTCAGTGTGGAAGAACTTGACTGGTCCACACAGAGTCCTGACCTCAACCCCATCCAGCACCTTTGGGATGAACTGGAACGGAGATTGTGATCCAGACCTTCTCGTCCAACACCAGTGTCTGACCTCATAAATGCTACAGAATGAATGGGCACAAATTCTCACAGAAACTCCAAAATCTTGTGAAAGTCTTCCGGGAAGAGGGGTTGCTGTTATAGCTGTAAAGAGGGACCAACTTCACATTAATGTCAACGCTGGTGTAATGGTCAGGTGTCCCAATACTTTTGTCCATATAATGTATTTCCTACGGAGAGGGTGTGTAGTCTTTTCTTTTTGAGCTTTATCTAAAGTATGTATATTACAACGCACATTACCAGAGTCTTTATCTGCACATCATCACTATGGGCTCTTCCATCCTGAAGATAATCAAGATTATCCGTTGTGTGTGTACCACCTCTGCTGAAAAGGAAAGTGGAGGTTTATTTATATGCAGCAGAGTATTACAGGGATTGTTTTCCATTAGTGGCTGTAACAAAACACAACAAAGCCAAGAAATACATTAACAAAACTTTTATTAAATGTCTATTTACAGCACGTCCCGCACCGGGAGGTGCAGTCGGATTTTTGCAAATTTTGGTACTCGTCTTTAAATTAGCTACTGAGTTCATTTCAAAATAACACTGCACACAACTTTACTTTCCAACATTAAAACGAACACTGGAGGTCCTGCGGTGGGTTACAAATTTTGCAGAGAAACTCTAAGCACAAAAACAAGTAGACAGTGGGTCGGCAAATTTCGAATTAGACCAAAAAGGGGCCGAAAAAACATCAGGACTGGTAATAGATCCATTTTTAAAATGGCAGACATAAAATCCATGGATTTAAATATGCAAAATTCTTTTAAAAAACTGCACGTAAACCATCACTCTTTTCCACTGAAAGAAAAAAAAAAAGTGAGAGAGAGAAAAAAAAAAAAATTGCCTGACTGTGATGTAACCCATGGAAAAGATCCGAATGTAAGATAAGGATGACAACAGAATGGGCTCCTAAAAGCATTACAGTGTTAAAATGAACTTAAATGTTGGACCATTAAGATCCTGTGCTACAATGCCTTTAAGAAATTGAACTCAGAATGGGTAAACCTGTAAGACCAGTTTGCCTTAAGGCATGAGAGATTAAATATCAGGGTTAAAGGACAACTTCAGTCATTTTCAACATAATCCCTATTTGAGTCTGGAGTGAAAAAAAGTTGACAACAGTGGTTCATTTTGATGTTTTCTTGTGCTTAACCAAGCAGAGAATCTCAGACTCAAAACTTCATTATTATAGAAATTAATGGGCAGAAGCTGAAGTTGTTTCTGCTGCGTATTGTAATCTATCCAATGCTAAATATGCATCACACATATGTTAGACTAAAAAAAAATTAAAAATACTGAAATGTTCCTTTAAACCGAGACTACAGTTTCCGCATATAATCTCTATTAAAAACTTAGTCCAAGAGAAAAACAACATGGACATCTTAAACAAGGCTTTGTGTGTTTAGTAATGTAAGATTTTTTTTTTTTTTTTTCTGAAAGCAGGTCTTTCTGTGCTGGTCTGTAACACTACTATATGTGCAAAAATGAGAATTTAAAATAATCTGGTGTATCAAATTATGTCTGCATGATTGCAAAAAATAACTACCAACACCGAAACATTAAAAAGCCAGCATAGAAAAATAAGCATTGATTTGAATAAAAGCATAATCTGGTACTGGATGAACCTAAATGTACCCAAAAAGAATGTAAAACCTCTCCCATTCGGTTTGATAATTCTGTGCTGAAAATGAAGGAAATGAGCTTCGCCCCCTGGACTCCAGACGAGAGAAATGACCCAAAGGCCTAATAGCCTTTATATCTGGCCCACATACACTCCACCTTACAAACAGGATGGAAACACAGAATTTTTTTTTTCTTTTTTCCAAGTTTCAAAATTTGCTTTTTACCTAATTTTGAATTATGATCATATCAAAAGAAATATCAATAATAAAACACCAGATGGATGTATAAAGAGGCAAACAGCGCTGTAAAGGATCTCAGTCCGTCACTTTAGCCGCTTCAAAATTAACTGCCAGTTTTCTCTGTTTGCGCTTGGAGGCGGAGCCTGACGTGTGGGGGGCAGGGTTCTGCCTTGGCATTTTCGGGGTGGTGGGCGTGGCTTTATCAGTGGAATCCTGGGTGCTGGTGGGCTGGGGACTCTTGGGGGCAGTGTGGGGGACTGCTGAGGCTGATGTTTCGTTGGCGTTTGCATTTACATACTCCTGCTTTATGTCCTGGTTCTTTCGGCCCGAAATCCGCTTTTTAGTCACCTGGAGGGACGATAGCAGGACATATCTACTAAGTACTACAGACAAAGTGAACAGAGATACATACAGTACTGTTCAAAAGTCAAAAGTCTTGTTTTAGAAATACATTAATTTATTCATTTGTTATTGCAGAACAGATTTGTTTAGCTCTATCAGCAGCACTTGATCTATTTTTATGTAGTATTGACTATATAAACAAGGTACTGGTAACTCCAAATATTGGGCTTCTCCAAGGAGAGCTTCAGAATTGGTTAAGCATGCACACACGCACCAGCGGATTTATGTTATCTTTGTATTTATGTTTTATAGAATCATAATACTTCATTGGTCCCAGAGGAAACTTCTTAAATGTTTTGCATACAGTCATATGCAATTTGAGCACTAATATATTTCACCTCTTAGGGGTGGGTGTGGGGGTGTGTGTGTGTGTGTGTGTGTGTGTGTGTGTGTAAGGGGGGGGGGGGGGACACACACCCCCATGTGCGCACACACACACATACACAGTTTAAATCTGAAATTTTTGTGCACTTTTTTGCATTTGTATACTGAGAAAAGTAAAAAACGAATTATACATTATAATAAACACTTGAACTGACAAATTCAACGAAACATCATTAGACTGGGGGTGAGCAAACTTTTGCATATACTATCTTTTCTCTGACACTTAAAATTCCAGACACTACTGTATGCAGTATGGAAGCAACCTGTAAACCTATACTTTTAAGGAAAATCCAATTTACACATGATTACAAGTAGGGTTGGGAATCGAAACCCGGTTCCGACTTAGCGTGGCTACCTTTTACTAAAAAATACGACTGTTGCGTTTGTAACCAGTGTAGTGCCGGAACACTACCAACATGTTAAGACATTTGAGGTCTCAACAGTATTAAAATTCAAGAATGCCATGTTTTCGATTCTCAGCGCTCGAGTGCAAACTACAATTTCACTTATCAATACTAATGTATTTTTATATTTTCATATTTGGACCATATTATTTATTGTTTAAGGGAAGATAATTGCATAATTTATTGTTCAAGTGTTTACCATGTAAAGGACTGACTTGAGTTCTGACATCTAATAAAACAGCTGCTTTCGAAACTAAAAAAAATGGCCTATGGCTACCCTTTTTAATGTAAATATGTTGCTAACCAGGTCTTACTACCTGTCCAAAAAATTATGATGTGTTAAAAAATTTTTTTTATTTTATACTGTTGTTGCCTTCTCAGCCTTGGCTTTAGCGGCTGCTAACCAGGCGTCTTTGGCTCGTTACTCTCGGCCACAGAGCGGGTCCAAAAATGAGACAACTACGGAGAGCAGGGTCTGTTCTTTCCTCCCTCGGGACGGGACCATTAATTTACTGTCTCCAAAAAGAACATTAGAGTGGCGAGAAGCACTCAAACAGAGCGACCATGTAAAACTCCAACCACACACTGAAAGACTACATCTCCCAGCCTCCCTACAGGCTCAATGACCCAGAATGCAAAAGTTTCTTAAGGCAACAGGCTCAATCTGTAACACTTTAGGAATCGATAATGGAATCGATAAGGAATCGGATCGATAAGAAGAATCAATAATGGCATTGACATCAATAATTTCTTATAGATTCCCATCCCTAATTACAAGTTGCCATTCAGCCACAATAAGATGTGTGTTTTCTTAAGCAAGTCTATTGGAGATTACACATTTTAGGTCAGTGTGAGATGATGAACCATGTTAATTGTCAGTGATGTGGATGTGAGGGTGTGTGAATTTGATTTCGTGCCAAACTCCCACTTTAATGCAACAGCTTCATGATTACTTTTATTCTAGGCACTCAGTAACAGACAGTAAATCATTTTTTATGTGATCTACAAACTCACTGTACACAAAATAACAAGGCACTTAGATGTAGAAAGAACGTAATGCAGATATATGACTGAAGATTTGATCTGTCTGTGTAAGTCAAGTTCTTGCCTGCAGGGGGACGAACTGGTTATGTGACCCGATGGGGGCGGACGGTGGGGGGCCTCGTGCCCGGGGGAATGTTCCTCCATAGAAAGGCTGGGCTGCCTGGGGGGGGAGCTGGATACCCCAGGGAAGAGGTCCGTAGCCTTGAGGGGGCATCAAAAGACCACCTGGATGAAACAATGTATTAATATGAGCAATAGAAAGGTGGTCAGGGAGCCAGGGGTTGTGGCAAACAGTCTGAACCAATTTTCTGACAAATGCACAGTGACATTACAGCTAACAGTGTCCTCCAACAACCTTCAGCAACATTGATTAAAGCGATTAAAGGAAAAAAGTGATTAAAGACGAAATAATAAGACGGCAGTATGAGTCCATCACTCATACTGTCACAACGTACACGATCAGTTTTAGAAAAAGATAGAACTATATTGTGAAGGACTGTGAAGGACATACTCTACAGAAAACAGACCTCTACACATTTTAATGCACAATTGCAATTTGCTTAATTTAACATACTGTGAAAATTAAAACATCATATGGTCAGTGCAAAATGTATTAAACTTAGAAATTATGGACTCATTTCTATAATGCCTGTTTGTTCTCTGTAAAGGAGGTGCATTCATTCTCAATAAGAAAATAAGTTAAAGGTCCTTTGACCGTTCGCAATCTGTCCAAAATGACTGTATTTAAAAATCATGGGGCAGCTGGTGGCCTAGAGGTCAGAAAGTCATGTGTTTGATTCCCAAGACTGCTAAGCATCTCTGAGGTTCCCTTGAGTAAGTTACTGTCCCCACACACTTCTCCCCGGGCGCTGTGTTCCTGGCTGCCCGCTGCTTCACTTGCTGAATTGATTAAATGCAGAGGAAGAATTTTGTACTGTTCACACTGTGTGCTGTGGTGTGTTCACGTATGACCAGAACGGTCATTCACTTTCCTCTTTCTTTAATTCACCTTTAAAATAAACTGAAACCAATGCGATATCAGAAGCAATAAATAAATAAATAAATTAAATAAATAAATAAACTTCAAAAAATTCTAAACTGTAATAACCCTGTTGTAACACAGGCCTTATCGCCAATGGACTGTGCCAAATCCTGCCAAAGGGCAAGGAAACAGCGCGGACTGCTGAGTGATCCTTCGGGGCACCGCGGCATAGACATGACATAAAATCAACATAAAATCAAGCCGTTGTTAAAAACTCACCCGGGGGCTGTCCGAACAAGGAGGGATGTGGAGCCATCGGCCTCATGGCCTGCATTCCGGAGAACAGAGCAGGAGGAAGAGGAAAGGAGCCCACAGAAGTCTAACAGATCAGAGGAGTAAAAGAGCACATAAATAAGTAATATATAACTAAATACCTTTACTTGTTCACTGCTAGACATATTTTTTATACATTTTGTTCTTTCTTCTTAAACCATCTGCAAGTCTAATTTAACTGAACCTGTACAGAACTACATCATTTTATATTAGTATACGGTCACTATCTCTCTCGCACGCACACACACAAAAACACAACCAGAACAGATTTTAACATTTATACACAGGTCTCAAAGCCACAGTAACAAACAGCCTTATTATATATGACATTTTGTGGTTTTAAATAAAATCTGTGAACTCTTAAAAAGTTTATCATTTCTCATTTCATCATAATTTGATCAGCTTATTTTTGTCTGAGAATGATTTAAAAACACACATGTAGCAGAGTATTTTCCTCTCTGAAAACAGCCTGAAATTTTCTTGGCCAAAAAAATAAGCGCATAACTTATGTAAATGTACTATAGTCAAATATTTAAAGGGCTTTTTTTATTTACATATTTCATCAAACTCTTATTGCAAAACAGTGTGTTAAAATACTCAGAACAAAGTTCATACATGGAAATTAAGCTACAACACCAACAAGTGTCCACCTATTCAGACGACAGCAGCTCAGCCCTGTCCAGAACACTGGGGGAGTGTTTCAGTCTGGACTGACAGGGCACATACACAGTCTCAAAAACACAGTAACAGCCTCTTTAAAGTGATGTAGGAAAATGGTCATTAATTATGGCTGATTTCGGTTCACAGACCCATAACAAATCTCAATAGTAGACCTGGAAAAAAAAATATTTCAAAAATGTAGAATATAGGCCCTTTTAACATTGCAAAAACCGAATCACCTGGAATTGTATTACAATGTACTAATGCATTTTTAATCACCTCTACTGTTAATATTCTCAGTCTCAGTGTGAGCATAATCCTAAAAACAAATTCCTTGCATGTGTAAAAGTACTTAGTTAATAATTCCAACAATCCGGACACCTTCATAAATGTCCACATATACACATTTCACATGACTGCTACCACAGATAACTCTCACCCAGGAACACAAATACCCTGGCAGAGCGTCAGGAACGTCTCCTGTGCTGACTGGGGCAGCTAGTTTTTTCCTGTTGACTCAGAGTGTGTTTAATAGCTTGGACCAGACAGACGTACCAAGCGCTGAAGGGCGAAGAGCGCTGCTTTTTCTTTGGCTTCACTTTCAGACTGGCACTGAGGCCCATGTACCAAAAGGCCACTGGACAGCTTCACCTGACACACTGTCAGACCCTGCAGAGGGTAAAGGAGAAATTTTAAAACCGACACTCTAATAAGAAAACACCCAGTTTCCCTTCTGAAACCAAATGGAGTTTATCTGAAGTTTGCTGCTTTAGTTTCAGCCCTGGAGCAAAGAGGCTAATGTAGTAATGGAAGAACATGCCCCATCACTAATAGCCAGCTACCCTCATAGCTCCAGTGCTAAACCTCAAGAAGCAACCTTCAGACTCCAAACACGCTTTTGTCTGATCAACTACTTCTGAGGTATGTGGGGAAAACTGTGTTTCTCACCCTTTAAATTTCAACATCCCTGAAAAGTAGGTATTATAATGCAGAATATTTAGTCAGAGGTGGTGTGTGGTATAATAGTGTCTATTGTTTTGTGTTTTTTTCCCTGTTTTTTATGACCTGGAACACTCAAACCTTTGGTCAGCTCTGGAATCTGAGACTGCATGAATGGAGAGTTTGCGTCTGTGTGTGTATGGCACTGACCTGTCTGTTTCGGAGAAAGGTGAACTCTGGAGGACCCATATTTAGCCCCACGCACACTCGGCCCAGTTCACCAGCCATACTGGGCAGCAGCGGTGGTTGGGGGGTCAGTGGGGGGCCAGGGGCTTCACCCTGAGGGGTGTTTATCCTTGCAGCTGAAAGAGAAAAAAAAAACCCTTTATACTTCATTAGTCATAACAGGTCAAATTTACACTGATCAGCCACAACGTTAAACTGACAGGCAAAGTGAACAACATTAATTATCTCATTACAGTGGAACCTGTCAAGGGGAGATATTTGACAGCAAGTGACCAGTCAGTTTTGTAGTTGATGTGTTGGAGGGTGGAAAAATGGGCAAGTTTAAGGATCTGAGCGGTACTGATAAGAGTCAAATTGTGATGGCTAGACGACTGGTTCAGAGCATTTTCAAATCAGTAGGTCTTGTGGGGGTTTCCTGTTATGCAGTGGTCAGATCCTACCAAAAGCGGATCCATGCTGACCCCAGTCCAGCGTTCAAAGCTACAATGGGCATGTGAGCATCAGAACAAGACCACAAAGCAATGGCAGAAGGTGACTTTATCTGATGAATCTTGTCATTCACGTGTGTGTGTGTGTGTATGTGTGTGTCTGTCTGTCTCTCTGTGCCACTTATCTGGTGAAGAGATGGCAACAGGATGCACTACGGAAAGAAGGCAACCCAGCAAAGGCAGTGTGATGTTCTGAGAAATGTTCTGAGAAATGTTCTGAGAAATGTTCTGCTAGGTAGTTCCATGTTCATGTGGATGTTACTTTGACACAGTCCACCTAACATTACTGAAGACCAATTACCACCTTTCGTAGCAACAGTTTTCCTTATTTAAGCAGGACAATGGGCTCTGCCACACTGCAAACATTGTTAAGAATGGTTTGAGGAACATAAGAAAGATGTTCAAGGTGTTGACTCCAAATTCCTCAGATCTCAATCCAATTAAGCATCTGTTGGACGTACTGGACAAACCTGTCTGATCCATGGAGGCCCCACCTTCCATCTTACAAGACTTAAAGGATCCGCTGGTAACATCTTGGTGCAGATACCACAGCACCATCAGAGGTCTCAACATGTTAAAGCTGATTATGATAAATATTACTATTAAATGACATTACAATTTTTGTTACTGAAATGTTTATCTTGTGTAGGTGAGAAACTTTCAGATCCCAAGAGTTTGGAAGTTCAGGGAGTTTTTATAGCACGTTGAAAAATGTTTCTGTACCCAGTTTTTTAGAAGATCGTCTCTTGCCCTGCTGCTGGACACCAGGGCCGTCATTAAATGTGTTGAGAAGAGGGGAGTCAGGAGCAGTGCCAGCTGTACTGGAACTGTCGATCTTCAGCATCTCTTTCAACATCAGGGTACCCCTCTACTCAAACACACACATGAATAAAGGACAAGTAAGCGTTTTAAATCTTTAAGCAGCTTTATGACTTGATGATTTTTGTGCTTGAAGAACCATAAATAATAGAGCCTGTTAAAACGTAGCAAAGGAAAACCATCCACCAACATATCCTCATGTAGAGTAATGAGTTATGGGTAATCATGCTGAGTAATGGGGAGAACGATCAGTGAAGGGGGCACCTGACAATAGGGCAGATGCATAGATAGCTTTGTCCTTCAGGGCCACCTAGATTAATCTAACAATAATTAAAAAAAAAAACAGTTTCAGTACAGACAAGGGAGTAAAATGGCTGTCCTGACCTGGGCGAAAGACTGTGGAGAAAGTTGTTCTCCTATCTGCTCTTTGGACTCCTTCTGGGCAGGTTCTGGAACCTTACTGATCTTCAGACTTGCTATCAGCTCCTCAAACTCCGTACTGGGCTGAAACAAGGACATTCAGACTGAGTTTCACACTCACTGTTGTGTCTGGTTCTGAATACAGTGAAAAATGTCATACATTATCGCATTCCAATAAAAAAATTATTGAATTTCTGCATGGTATTTAATAGTACATATATATTGGCTTTCATTGTTCGGGCTTCAAAAAGAAAGCTTTGATTACTTAAATAACCACAACAATAATTGGTAGATTAATAATTACAAACATATATTAATTACAAATATAATCAACTGACCCAAGTTCAGAAAAACAGACATGGTACATGTAGTGTATTCAGTACAAGGTTCTAATACCTTGTTTGAAGGATTTTTTTGTTGCAGATTTAGATCTTCATTCCTTTTCAGCAGCCTAATGATGCCTCCTTGGCTCTGCAAAAATAATGCTGGGTCATTATTCCACACAGTATATTGTATGCCTAATGATAAAATTAGTCATGTTAAAAAACAGCATTACAATACAAACTACTAATAGAGAACATCACTAAAATGACAACAGATGTGCACCAGTTGTTTCTGGATTGCCCTGAGTAATGCCTGGTAATGCCCTTGTTTGTCATGAACGCTATGGTTACTGTATACAGATAAAAACATTTATCATCATTTATAAATTTTCCTTAATTTTTGTGTTACATGGAAGGACAGAATTTACTAGTAGTGTAACCGACATTTCAGACAAATTACAGGCACACCACTTATTTACTTATCATCCACTTTGTGGAATGTTTCTGCTCGATTTTGTGTAACAGCTTGAAAATAATTATTGTGCCCCATATATTCTAGTGCAGAAAGATATAGAGAGAGATCTCAGACCAGATAAAAGAAGAAAATGAAGAAGGAATTCTCAATTAGGGAGTTTGATGCTAGAGATGAGCATAAATATGATAATGTGGTAGTATCTGAAGAGGTAGTCGAAGAAAATAGTCTGCTTTCATAGGAGTCAGGGGGAAAAAAAGAAGGAAAAAAAACCCACTAAAATGCTTTCTAAAAGCATATTTAAATATATTTGAGTATTCACGAAATACTGAACTTGGGAGCTAAAAATACTGAACCAAAAAAAACAACTCACACTTCAAGCCAATACAAAGTGCCTGTGATGTAAATACTTTTTTTCCAGGTATATACAATGCATGTTCTTATAGTTCTTTAAATTTTTATTATATGCTTTTATTAAAAAAAACAAAAAACAAAGATTTTTGTTGCTGTATGTAGATTACTCAAGGGGATATGTGATAAGAATACTGCACATTTTTTAACTATCAAATATTTTAAAGGATTAATATTAGTGTATATCATTTTGAAATAGCAGAGGAGAAAATAAAATTAAGATTTCAAATCATTTAAAAAAAATTAGAAAGGAAAAAAGCCAAATTTGACAAATGTACCTTAATAAGGCAACGCATTCTCACTGAAACATGTAAAATAAATGTGATTTTTTAATCTAATTTTTCTTATTCCTTATTTTACAATTGTGCATGTTTGAAAGCTTCACACAGCAGGCAACAGTAAATACTTGTTTAATTAAATGAATACTTGTGCAGTGGTGTGTGTATGTGTGTGTGTGTGTGTGTGTGTGTGTGTGTGTGTGTGTGTGTGTGTGTGTGTGTGTGTGTATGTGTGTGTGTGTGT
>JBBJLS010069456.1:0-12557 GCA_037577275.1 Bryconaethiops microstoma
ATATGAATCCTTATATGAAAAACAAATGTATCTTTGATGTGGAAAAAACACACACGAACACACACACACACACACACACACACACACACACACACACACACACACACACACACACACACACATGCACACACAATATGAAGGGATAATTCTGTGATGGCAGATCATACCAGAATATTTCACTCCATTTAAATACAGTGTCTCAAGCACATTTTACCCCATCATAATTCTATGGCTCTCAAACCTCAAACTACTTCTTTTGCATTCTCCTCCTCCTATTCTTCTTCTTCTTCTTCTTCTTCTTCTTCTTCATCCTCCTCCTCTTATTTTTCTTCTTCTTCTTTATACTCCTTCTTCTCATAAAGGTCCTTGAGAGAATGCCAAGAGTGTGTACCGATGCATCACTGGAAAGTGGGGTTGGTTGGGGGGGATTGGGAGCTAATGAAGAACCTAAAACCAAAGATAGTTTTGATGTTCTTAACACAGTTTCAGTCATAATTCCATACGTGGATCATAGTTTTTAGTTCTTCACTGTTATTGTAAAAAGTGACAGATCCCTCACTTCTGTAGTGTCTGGAGTGTCCAAACTTTTGACTGTTCCATTATGTTCTCCTCACTATAACGTCTCTTGTCTTTTGACAGACTGTCAGGATCAGGATGGGAAACTGAAAAGCTGCTTGAGGTTGAATAACGAGCTCCATTTACTGAGCTTTTACCTCTCACTCCACAGGATGAAGAGGAAGACGGATATCTGAAGAAGAAGTGGCCAACAGTGGATGCCTCGTATTACGGCGGAAGAGGAGTCGGGGGCATCAAACGCATGGAGGTAAAGTGGGGGGGGGGGGCAATGTGGGGCCATTCAGGAGCTAGAAAAGAGAAGCAATAATAATAATAACAATAATAACAATAATTATGGTGCTTTTTCCAAAAAATGGTTACTTACAATTGACTGCAGATCATACAGACTAACAGAAAACCACACATGATGAAACATGAGAAAATAAATGAAAAAAATAGCAAGAGGTGAGGAAAAGAGGCAAAACAGGGCTTTTCAGAAACATTTGGAAGCAGATTTTGGTGTGAAGATGGAGAAGGTCAGGCAGAGCTTGGCGTAATGGTGGAGAAGGTCAGGCAGATCTTGATGTAAACGTCGGAGAAGGTCAGGCAGATCTTGGTGTAAAGGTCGGAGTAGGTCAGCAGCAACAGATGTTGTTATGAAGGTGGAGAAAGTCAAGCAGATGTTGGTGTGAGGATGGAGAAGTCAGGCAGATATTGGTTTAAAGACCTTCTGCATTATGAGAGATTGTGGAGAAGGTCAGCCAGAAATGTAAACTGATTTTTTAGCACAAAAAATGTAAATAAATATCAATAAATAAATTTCAATAAATAGATCTAGCACAATATAGTCAAGTCATGTTAATTTATGTAGTCCGATATCACAAACGTCATTCAGTGTGCTTTACAGGAATAGAATAAAAATATTAAGCATAAAATAATATGAAGTAAAAAAATAGAAGAATAAAACAAATAAATAAAAAATCCATAGAAAATCAATAAAAGAAGATTAAAACTGTGATAAAAGGGCAGGTACTTAAAAGAAGGTGGAGGAGAATAGAGCAGTTTGTTGCAGCTTTTTAAAGCTACAGCTGCTGCAGACCTGATACTGATGGGCAGGTGGTTGAACAGCATTGAGGATAAATTTCACCCTTTTAAGGTTTTGGCTCTTTTCACCACTAGCTGAGCAGCTCCTGCAGATCTATCAGACCTACCAGGATTATAAACATCAGATGTACCAGAAATGTATTTAGTGCCCAAACCATTGAGTGACTTGTACACGATGAGTTATGCTTTGAAATCAGTTCTGCACTGAACTGAAGAGTCTGCGCAAGAATCTGAGAATTGGAGTGCAGTGATATCTTGTCTTGGTTTTGGTTAGAAATCTGTGTGAAGGATGAGGGTGAAATGTGCAGAGTGTTTGTGAGTAGGCCTTTAGAGAACTGACTTTTGTGTGTGTTTGTGTGTGTGTGTGTGTGTGTGTGTGTGTGTCTGTGCGCGCTGCAGGTGCGGTGGGGAGACAGGGGATCCACAGAGGAGGGGGCGAAGCTGGAGAAAGCAAAGAACGCACGGGTGAAGATGCCAGAGCAGGAGTTTGAGTTTCCACCAACTCGAACCCTCAATAACGGCATGCGTAAACCCATCAGTCCTCAGAAGTGGTACTCACCTATCAAGGTAACAGGAAACACACACACACACACACACACACACACACACACACATATACACTAGTTTAATCCTTAAATATGATCAGTACAGAGCTCTGCTGGAAGCGCAACAAATGGTAAATTGTCATCATATGGCAAAACAGCACCTTTTATGGAAGTTCCCCCGCTTTGTGTTGATGCTCGAGGTGTCGGATGTCATGATGGGCTTGGTTTGGTGTTCCTATGTCATATAGAACCAAAGTTATTGTAATTTAAAAACATGTAGTAATAATAACCACTATTGGGTTGTTATTATTATTACATGTTTCTTTTTTAGGTCTTAGAAACAAAAAGAAAAAAAAACCCAGGGTAACTTCCAGGATAATCTCTACCCACAAGTGGGTGGGGAAAACCCGCAGATGGAGGGGGGGTCCGAAGAGTGGCGGCGTGCAGAGTAGCAAACAGAAAGTTTTTTTTTCTTTCACCCCAAATAAAGTACAGTTCAAGAACGATTTCCGTTCAGAGTGGGTTTCGTGTGAAACTCACTGAGTTAGAACTGTTCACAGTAGAAGTGCATGAACCCAGACGTCTGACTCCTGGTCCTAAAACTAACCCCATTCATGGCGGAGGGTGTCGTGAGGCAAAATAGTCCCCAAAGAAAAGTGATTTAGTTTCTCCACTATTTTATTATCCTCAATATCCATATAAACACTCAGAGACACTTGCCACTTCCCTAGGGGTTGATAGTGAATAAAACAGCTGGATTTATGTTGAAGTTCCATTCCCCTCCATTGTGATGCCAAATACTTTTATAGTGGAATTTCCCTTTAACTGAACTGGTGTGTTTCTACCTTTCTACCTTTTTCTGATAGAATTTTGTATTTTTTTTCTGTGTGAGGGTTAGGATCAGGTAATCAAGCCTTTCTGACATGATTGCCACTTTATGCAGTTGCACATGTCGAGCGCAGCCGTGAGCCTCATTTTCACTTGTTGACTGATAAATTACAGAGTGTGGGTGAGGCCTATTGTGAGGCTCAATTTTCCTCTGATTGAGGTCTATTGTGAGCCTCTCTCAGTGAT
Organism: Bryconaethiops microstoma; assembly: GCA_037577275.1. Classification (NCBI taxonomy): domain Eukaryota; kingdom Metazoa; phylum Chordata; class Actinopteri; order Characiformes; family Alestidae; genus Bryconaethiops; species Bryconaethiops microstoma. The sequence goes on from JBBJLS010069456.1 coordinate 3,279, forward strand.
GACGATCTTTCCCCACACTGGCCCATTAGTGAGAGTCTTTTTCCTCCAGAAACACGTTAGCAATGATGTTACTGCCATGTGGAAAAGACCTCATGCCCCCTTTTAACCTTTGGCAGCAGAATATCAGTCCAGAATGATTATAACAGTTCTTTCACCTTTCACATTCTTTGCTTCTATATTTCTTGAAGAACCGCCCCTTTTTTTTAAAGCTGTTCTTTCACTGTTGGACCATATTAAAAGTCCAATCACATCACTTAATAATAATGTCAGTATTAGTGACAGTGGAAATAAAATCATACAGGTTATATGGATGCTTCATTTGAACCTTTTTAAAGTGAGGCCTAATACAGAGCATCCCATCAAAACAGAGCTTATTTATATCAGTCTTAAAGGCATAGTCTGTTCATTCTAAGTCATAAAGACAGCTGTTTTATGTTTTGCTGTGCTTTGCAGTGTTTGTTGTTCTGCTGTATTTTGCTGTGTTTTTGCTGCCGTGTTCTGCTGCTGTGTTTTGCTGTGTTCTGCTGGCTTGCTGCTGTTCTTTGCTGCTGTTCTTTGCTGTGTTCTGCTGTGTTGTGTTGTGTTCTGCCACTGTGTTTTGCTGTGTTCTAATGTAAAGACTGAATAGTGTGAGCTGAACTCCTAGACCGAAGAGAATCCGCTCATCATTAGAGGGTCAGAGGTTCTGCAGTAATGAGCCAGTTGTTATTTAGAACCAGTGTGTGTTTTCAAACCTCGTCAGGACTCCAGTGAGGTCTGGGCGTGTGCCGGACCCTTCTGTGTTTCACAGACCAGCCTTTTCTTGTAGCTTTCCTGCAGTTTGACCTTTAATGTGTCCGTGTGTGTGTGTGTGTGTGTGTGTGTGTGTGTGTGTGTGTCGTTGAGCCTACTATTGCCTTAGGAACACATTGGATCATACATTGGATTTGTGTTGTTTTTGATGCATCAGAATGTTGTGGTCTGCGCTTATTATTACCCTGTATTATTATTACCTGCGCTTATTATTACCTGTTTATTATTAAAAGTGCGGTTTAAAATGAGTTTTAACCTGTGTACTGTTAGTGTAACATTCCTCTACAGAGAACACACTTCAGTATGGCATTTTTATGCTAAATTTTGCATGGACCTTATATTTATTTATATTTGTTCCTTGCTATTTTATTTATTAACATATGGGAAAAATAAACTGGTCACATTTTATGACTTTGTTCCCAGTGTGATAAATTCAGGAAATAAACGTCTCACAACAAAATCACATAATTAGACCAAAAACATTTTGCACGAGTATATGAGGATCATCATAATAAAAGGTTGTTTATAGGTCACTTTGTCCTTAAATGTTTAGATAATCTAAAGAACAAAATTTCTGAGGGTTATTTTGTATTTTGAGTGTATTGTGTATAGAAAGGCTTCCTTTTCTTCAGGAATTTCTGACCAGAGGCCAGCGATATCAGCGTCACCTCATCTGTAGGGATGAGCCGCGGTTTGGCGAGGGTTGGGGTTTGGTCATTTTCTGGATGGCTAGTGGGTCAGTAAGGACCCGCTGGAGCCTCCGGAGAGCACAGGCAGGGTTTGGGCTGAGGCTCAGGCATTGTTTCATAATGCTTCTGTCAGCTGGAGGGGAGGGGGGTGCTAATTTGAAGCAGACGCTGAACTGGGATAACCCCAGGGAATGGGATTTGCAGAGCTGGTTCTTTTCCCAAGAAAACAAATACCTCTGGCTTTGTGTGCTAAGCATGCGGCTGCCTCCTCCGCGTCCTCAGCAAGCGACACACACACACACACACAGGTACACTCACGTCATCTGAAATCACATTTTATTTGTTGTATAAGAATTCCACCTATTTTTAAAAACATCTCCATAATTAAGTGTTTAAGAAAGTGGGTTCGGTATGAAACTCCCTGAGTCAGAACTATTCACAGAGACACATGGAGCTTCACTGGGGTCAATAGTGAATAAAATGGCTGGATTTGTGCTGGAAACGTCTGGTTCTATTCACTTCCGCTGTAAAGAAATCTGAAAGAAGTCCCCTTTCACGTTCTAAACGCTTTTCATTTCTGAATGTGCAAAGATACACACACACACACACAAACACACACACACACATTCAACATTTTAACACTTCAGATCACACACCCTCACTCTCATGTTTTCACATAATTTATAACTCAGCTGTTAAAATAAAGCGTCACGAGAACGTTCTGTTTTTTGTTTTTTTTTACTTTAGTTATTTTATAACATTTTTGTCCTTGTATGCCTGTGCAGTTGTTATATAAGCAGTTGTATGCTGGTTCTGATTCTGATTTCCCATTAATGTATCAGTGTTTTGTCTTTACGGGGAAAATGACCTGTGTAATTTCATGAAAAATTAATTACTTTATATCAAAGCACTCATAATTAAATCACATTTATTTATAATTACAACCATTATATAATTTTGAAAAATGGTTGTAATTCCATTTTTAATTGGCTTAATTAAAATGTACATGGCTGTAAGTTTTAGGATGCAGACGTTGGTCGCTATGGTGATGCAGGAGCCTTTATTTTTACACTAATCTTAGCTGTTTTGGGTTAGTCCGCTAGGGCTGGGCATCGTCACAGAGACAACAATATGTTACTATGACAATATTTGCTCCATGATTTAATATTGTTGGTTGTTTTACTGTAAATCAGACAGATAGTTCAGTACAGGAATCTCTGCAGCGTCTCAAACCCTCTGACCTCCTTTACCATTAACACAAAAGAGCAACCAGGACCAGCGCCACCTTGTGGACTACAGGAGCAAAACAATCAAAGTGGACATCTGTACCAAAATAAAAGTCTATTAAATACAATTTTTAATATTATGACATAATATTCAACAAACAAATACATATCAATACATGGTGTAATTGTATTGATATTATATCATGCCTAAAAATATGTAATACTGTATAATATCTTTTTTATACAGAGACACATTTATAGTGTTTTTATATTTCTTCTGCAAGTTACGATAAAAAACGTTTCTACAAGTGTTAAATTTAACTCAAGTCTGCAGGTGTTCTGAAGGGAGATAGAAGAATTGTGCAGTCTGCTGCTTCCTCAATACTGTGTTTGTTTTTGGGGGTTTTTTCAGACTGTCCTTCAGGATGAAAGAGAGTGGTGGTGGGGGGGTGGGGGACAGGGTTCCTGATAGAGCAGCAGTCCAAATGAAAACCACACAATGTGGAAGTGTTTATTCGCAGCACACTGGGCCTGCAGAACACATGCAGAACACATTCCACACGCTAACGAGTAACTTCAACCACTTTGATCGGACTGCTCTGTTTGTGTCGGCCTCTGATCACGGTCCAGACCTCCGGGGTCACCGGGGGACAGAGAGCACTTTTGCTCTCCGTCAGAGGACTTTTATCAGAATATCAAATGTATCTGATCACCCTCTGAAGCTTCTGCAGTTTTAGTGCTGGAGTTACAAGGCAAATCTAGTGGAAGTGAAAACACCACTGGTATAATGCAAGTCCATGCTAATGTCCTTCAGTTCTAGATAACAGTGAGTTGTACAGTGTCAGAAACCACGTAAGCGAGTCTATTAGAAATGACTGAACACCTCCACACACTCTGAAAGGAGAGTGTGGATGATTTAGGCACTAACGAAGACACTAATTGCTTATTTATACAAATTGGTTGGCCATACGTTTCCTTTACTTGTTTGCTGATTGACTATATTTGGTTTAAAATGTTAATGCTAGTGTGGACTAGGATCATTTTTGACTGGGGCTACCCAAATATTTGCTGATGACTGTAAAGGGCTTTGACTGTGTTTTAGGGCAATGTTACAGTATTTCAAAGATTCAAAGTTTTCTATTGTTTCTGCCAGAAAATAAAAGCCGTTTGTTCATCTCACATAAAGCTGAGTTCATTCATAAACTTACCTAAACTGCTGAAGTGATTTACAGAGCCAGACAGATAACTGTAATATTGAGTTACAAACCATGAAGTACTGTGCAATTTTTTTTTACTAAAATTAGAGTAAATACCAAGATATTCTGTCTAACTTATTCTGGAAAAACGTAGCATTGTTCCTCACTGATCTTGATTGATGGGTCATTAATACAGCAATTAATAAAGTCGTGTTCTGTGCATTGGTGCATTGCCTTAACCATCCTCAGAATTCTCCTTGTGAAGCCCAGCATTCCTATAGCTTCATCAAACACCTCCTCCACCAGTCATCAGACTAAATCTGCTGATCAGCCTTCACATGTCCTGTAGCATCTGGAGGAGAAACTTGTGTGTGTTGTGTATGTGTGACATCCTGCGCTGTGCTGTGTTGTGTTGCAGGGGAAGCTGGATGCTCTGTGTGTGTGGTTGAGGAGGGGATATGACCGAGTTTCTGTGATGAGGCCGCAGCCAGGAGAGAAGGTGAGCGAATCAACCAATCAGCACTAAGCACCTCAATAAAGCACAACTCAAAATAACTTATCAAATCATCCGTTCCACACTGACATCACACTCCCCACACCTGAATCATCATACACTCTTCACATCTGAATCATCACACACTTCCTACACATGAATCAACACACACTCCCCACACCAAAATCATCACATACTCCCCACACCTGAATCATCACACACTCTTAACACCTAAATCATCACACACTCCCCAACCTGAATCATCACACACTCCCCACACCTGAATCATCACACACTCCACACACCTGAATTATCACACACTCCCCACACCTGAATCATCACACACTCTTCACACCTGAATCATCACATACTCCCCACACCTGAATCATCACACACTCTTCACACCTAAATCATCACATACTCCCAAACCTGAATCATCACACACTCTTCACACCTGAATCATCACATACTCCCCACACCTGAATCATCACACTCTTCACACCTAAATCATCACATACTCCCAAACCTGAATCATCACACACTCCCCAAACCTGAATCATCACACACTCCCCAAACCTGAATCATCACACACTCTCCACACCTGAATCATCACATACTCCCCAACCTGAATCATCACACACTCTTCACACCTGAATCAACACACACTCCCCACACCTGAATCATCACACACTCTTCACACCTGAATCATCACATACTCTCCAACCTGAATCATCACACACTCCCCACACCTGAATCACACACTCTCCACACCTGAATCATCACATACTCCCCAACCTAAATCATCACACATTTTTCACGTCTGAATAATCACACCTGAATCATCACACACTCTTCATGTCTGAATCATCACACACTCCCCACACCTGGATCATCCCACACTCATCACGTCTGAATCATCACACCTGAATCGTCACACACTCCCCAAACCTGAATCATCACACACTCCTCACACCTGAATCATCACACACTCTTCACATCTGAATCATCACACACTCCTCACACCTGAATCATCATACCTGAATCATCACACAGCAGTTGTCCAGCCATTGGGCAAGGTTGTGACTAGTTAGTGGGTGGGGTTTTGTACAGTTATTTAAAGTTTTCAGTGGGTGGGCCGTTAATATTTACTGGGAGGGGCTGTGTACAGTTAGTGGGCATGGCAAGGAAATTCATATCATGGCAAGGAAATGCAAAGCCGAGAGGGGAATTTTCTGACTGAGGGAGCACTGATGCCTGGTGGGAGCGAAGCTCCGTTAGAAGGTGACTGGTTCTAATTCTGGCTCTGGGTGAGCAGATGTGTCCCTCTGTCCGCTATGTGATTGATAAATTAAGTGGACATGTTTGTGAGGCTCAGTTTCCCTCCAGGTTTATTCTGATCCGTCCCTTTACGCCTCACCTCGCGACACAAACACACTCTCACACCTCTTCAGCTCAGCTCATCAGCACACCTAATTTCCTCCACACATGTGATATTGACCTGCAACCTGCTCCACAGACTGTGCTCTGAGGTTCCCCGTTTCTTATTTTTTCAGCCATATTTCTCTACCATCATGTGTCACAGCAGTGCTTTTGTGTAAATGCCGTTATTTCCGTGGAAATTAGGCCCTTCTGGGACGGCGCTCTGCCTGTTTTCAAGTCACTTCAAAACTGCTCCAGCTGAGGCAGTGGGGGAAACGGTTCCAGCTGTTAGTAATGAAGATGGCGGATCAGAGGGAGGAAGGTAGAGAAGCTCAGCGACTGTAAATAACGTTTCTGCTTAAAGGAACGCGGCGCCATCTGCTTAATGCATTAAGGGCCGAATAAAGAAAAAACACCCCCAATTCAAACCAGCCTGCACCCCCACCTGTAGATAAAGAGAATAAAGTGGAGAATGAGTGGAATTGCAGAGGAATCAAATGCATCTCAAGCTCCAGCTCTTCAAAGAGATGGGAGAGATAAAGGGATGAGGTCTTTAAGGCATCTTTAGATGCGATAATGGAGATGAAAGACTGTTAATGATGCTAAAAGCAGTGAAGAGGTTTGAAGCTGAGGCTTTTAACCAAATACTGATTGATTTGATATTGAATGGATTTTTTTCCATTTTTAAAGGCTCCAACAGTCAAAACCGTCCTTCCAAATCTTCCACATTTTCACAAATAAAGGTTATGAGGCTTTACAAACTGTATTAGGACATAGAGAATTAAAGTTTAACTCTAAAAACTATGAATGTTTGAAGTGATTTCGAAGGTACCAGACTCTCACAAATCCCTTAAAGAGCAAGACCTGACCAAGACTTGACTTCACACACCTTTATTGCATTATTGTAACACTTTCAGCTTTAACTTTAAGTCACTCCTGAACTTATTGACCTACAGGAGCTGTAGCTTTTTAGTTGGTTGAAAAATGTACAAGGTCAAAACTGATGCTCACATGATTTTGTACGTTTATTAAATTATTACATCTAAAATATGCCCTTCAAAAACGAAGCCCCACTGCTGTCCACACATACACACACACAAACATCTTTATCTAGGCACCTTGTATATTTAGGAAATTTGCAGCCTGTCGCAGTAAAACATTTGTTCCCGTTTCCAAAGAGAAGACAGTTTGACAGACAGAAAATAGTATTTTTGTGCCAACAAGGAGATTCAAAGCAAAAAGGAGATTGAAAAGACCACCACAACGTTTGTGCAGCCTACTTGTACCTTAAGTGACAAGTGATCTTTTTTTGGGGAAAATTCTCAGTCAAGCAGCTGTGGGCCAAAAGTCTGTATGGCAGGGATCCTGGCAGGGTTCCCACACCTTGGTTAACATCAAATCCAAGGACCTTTCAAGGACTTTCCAGGAACTCAAATTCAAGGACCACATGTGGCAGCATTTACCTACTGCTACCACTGAATTTGTTATCAATAAATAATTTAAGGTGCAAATTCAATAAAAGACTATGAATGGCATAGAAGTTGTTGGGACAAAATCAATGCAAGAAAGTGGACTGAATGTATAGTCTACATTCATGTCAATAATATTCAAAGCCTACATTCATATCTACAATGGATGGATATGTCCATGCTATATACATTAAGGATGCACAATATTGTTTTATGGAATTTTAGTTAATAGTGTGAAATGTTCAGAATGATATCAGTTTGTTTCAGTTCATTGAACATTTAGCTTCACAATATAAACAGAAACAATAACACACAACATGTGTACATGAAATAAACATTGCCCATACAAAAGGTACAACACAACATAAGGACATTAAATGAAATAAATAACAAATAATGTAATAAACAGTTACATTTTTTCATAAACATGTTGGCTTACTGAACTATAGTTTACACAAAGTGTCAAAGATTTCAGAACATTCAGTACATTTAGTGTAAACACAACGTGTAAATGAGAACATGTAAAGTTTAATACACTTGTAAACACCAGCTTGCACCAAGCACCACGTTTCCAATATGGTATGTTATACATGTTGTGACAAATCAACACATCCTTTGGTTTTTGATTGGTTCTTTCATTTGCTTTTCAGTTATTTAGTTTCTCATCAAGCAGTTTTTCCATTTCAGCCATTGCCTCCTTTTTCTCCTTTGCTCCCTTTCGTGAAATGTTTGACTTGGCAATAAGGATAAGTCTGCCCGTTTTCTCTGTCTCAAGTGCTAGTTTACATGCACTTGCCTCAAGAGCAGCCATATCTTCTTCAAGTCTTCTTTTCTTCTTTTTCACTTCATCAATTACATCCAGGACATGCTTTCTCTTTTTTCTTTTTCCTTTTCAGTTTTTTTGCCTTTGCACATCTTCAAGAAGAAGAACATATCGCTGCCTTGCAGCGCCAACACTCATTAAGAGCAGCCTGTCTATTACGACATTGTAGAGGCCGTCTACTGCCCTTAGGTGGTCTATTATGCACCTCAGTGCAACATAAGACTCCTCTGTCAAGTTCTCGACTTCAATCTGGTGGTTGATCGAGAATCCTCGTTCTACAGAGGCTTGCCCATGTGAAATCAGGAGAATTTGACAGCAAAGCATCCATAGCTGACCATAGGGTTCCTGTTTTGACATCTTGTCATGCAAAAATGTGTCTAGCCTGTCTCTGTATGGGTTGAAATTTGAGAAAACAGAGCACTGAGTCAGGGCAACTTCATCTATGAACTGACTGTAAAGATAGAGCAGGTCAACACAGTCTACAGCCGGGACCAGCTGCTGGGACTCCGACAGCACAGCCATGCCGGCGTTCAGCACGACGTCCCCGCGGAGATCAAGAGGAACTATCGTGGCTGCAGAGCCGGGAAAGCACGACGACTGAAAAAGAAAAGATTTCGTCCTGCTCTCCCGTCAGTAGTGATGGGTAACGTCAGATCGCTGGTGAATAAGATGGACGAGTTTGCGATGCTAACAAGGACAGAGAAAGTTTTCCAAGAATGTCATGTGTTTCACGGAGACATGGCTGCATGAAAACATCCCGGATCCGATGGTGGATCTAAACGGATTTACGTGTGTGAGAGCAGACAGGGACCCTGGCAGTAGCGAGAAAAAGAGGGGAGGAGGACTCACTCTTTATGTAAACAACCGCTGGTGTTCCTCCAGTCACGTTAAGGTGAGGATGGCTGTGCGTAACAAACACATTGAACTGTTAGCAGTCGGTCTTAGACCATATTATCTGCCCAGAGAGTTTTCCTTAGCCATAATCATCATTGTTTACATCGCCCTGGAGGCGAACGCAGCGCAGGCGTATGACGTCATCAGCTCTGTGACAGCGGACCTCCTGAATCAAAGCCCGTCTACGTTTGTGGCCCTAATGGGCGATTTCAATCACACAAACCTCTCCACTGTTCTACCCACGTTCAAGCAATACGTGGACTGCAAAACCAGAGACA
>JBBJLS010069487.1:0-12556 GCA_037577275.1 Bryconaethiops microstoma
AGTCTCCCATTTGCCATTCTGGAAGCTGTTCAGGGCCACTTTCTGACCAATGCGGGGGCAGAAGTGAAAAGCTTTGTCATCGTCATTTGAGGGTCCAGTCTGGAGATTTACAGCAAACCTGGACAACAACAACAACAAAAAGTAAAATCTTTCAAAAAGAAGTATAATTGACTGTTCACATCTGTTTAAATATTTATAAGAAATAATTGTGCAGCTTGTCATGCCTGTACAGTTCTACTTAAAGTTATGCTTTCCTATATTTACTGATATAAGTTGCTTTCTTACTCTTTGGCATTATTGGGAACAACCCCTTGGAAACACAGAGCCATTCCAGGTTTTATCCCTCCAGAGAGTGGGCCTGCATAGGGAATTGCCTGTAACCATGCAAACTGCACATTACTTATTCCACAATTATTACCACTTAAGTCATAATTTATCTCACAGTCACAGTTATTATTTGATGTGCTTCTTCTGAACTTCTTCCACTGATAATATACTCACAGGTTTCAGTACAGACTGTACCATTTCTGACTGGAAGTTGGTCAAAAAGAATGAAGAAATATGCCAGTTCTGAGGAAATATAGATAAAAAACAAATTTAAAAAGACCAAAATAAAAAAACCTTAGGATGAACAGTGAGTCAGATTTCAATATCATTCACAGTTATCATATCTTTTAAGGAACATTATAATATATCTTACTTCAATGATGCCAAGCATGTTAATGGAAACATCTCCACTGATTGCAAGTGCAGACACCTTCTCCAAGGGTATGCGATGCTCAAACTTGCTGTGTTGGAAACCATTTACATACACCTGTACACATATAGCAAATATTTCTTCACAATGACATAGGCCTAGTTGGTTGTACATTCTTGATATGTAAGTTCATGTGAAAAACACACCTCATAACCATGAGGTTTAATAACAAAAATCATTGTAAAGGATGCTCCTTTGATGAAGGGCTTGTCTGAGGCTGATTCCTGTTTCTCCCAGCTTCCATTCCTGAAGCTGTTCAGGGCCACTGTTTTCCCAATGGATGGCCTGAAGTGAAAGGCAGTGTCATCACTATTAGACTGTCCAGTCTTGAGATTAACCTCAAAGCTGTGAAAAAAACGACAAAGGAAAACATTCTGTAAGGATTACTGAATGTCTGGAAAGTGAAAAACCTCATCTTTTAGAATGATCATGTACAAACATATCATGTTTTAATAACTATAGTACTCAGTGAATCTTTCATGATAAATGAATGAACATAAATGCTCCAAAATGACTACAATGGAATACATTTCTATTCCATTAATTTACTTTAGAATGTTTTTGTCTTCTCCTTTAAAGTTCTTGTATTTTGGACAGCATTTATTTATAGATACACATTGAAGTGTAGTTATTGTGAACATCATGACAACATACTTGTTGGCCTGAGGAGGAACACTCCCCTGGAAATATACAGCCATTCCTGATTTTATTCCCCCAGAGATTTGGCCCACATAGGGAATTTTCTGTTGTAAGGAAAATAATGCATCAGCGATCATCATGCATAGAGAAAAATGTTAAAATTATACATTTGCTACTTTTATGAAGTTTCATAAACAGCTTGTTTTTTTGCTCCATTGCAAATCCTGCTTTACTTACAGGGTTGCTGACTGCCTGCAAAATCTCTAAGTGTGTGGCAGGCTCAATCTGAGGAGAGCTGATTTGTTGTTCCTTAAAGAAGGAACTAGTGCTCCAATTCTAAAAGGAAAGTTAACAAAATTAAGTATAATGACAAAACTCAAAACCTTTCATTTAAATCTTCGCTCTTTTACTTACACCAATAAAACCAAAGATGCTCATTGCCACATGTCCACGAATATCAATTGCAGACACTTTCTCCAAGGGAATGCGGTGCTTGAACGTACAGTGTTGAAAGCCATTTACATATACCTGTACAAATACAGCATGTCCTTCAATAATTTGTAGTCTATTACTATTTGCTTTTAAACTCTTTTCCCAGAAGTTCGTGACAAAACCAAAAACACACACCTCATAGCCCTCATCTTTAACCAGAAAGATCACTATGAAGGGTAAGTTCTTGATGAAGGGCTTGTCTGAGGCTGATTCCTCTTTCTCCCAGCTTCCGTTCCTTAAGCTGTTCATGACCACTCTCTGACCAGGGTAGAGCTTGAAATGAAAGGCGATGTCATCTTTTGCAGACTGTCCAGTCTTGAGATTTATCTCAAATCTGTGAAAAACACACAGAGGTAAAACATATAATTAAATAAGCATTATTGAATGCACTGCAACTGAATTTCTTTAAAAGGTAGTTAAGGCAAGGGCTTAATATCCAGCATAGTGTTTGGTGTTCACGTTTAAATAACCATGGTATTTATAGTGTAAGTGTTCTTTGCAGTGCAGTTATTATGAACAACATGACAGCGTACTGGTTGGCATCATGTGGAACAGTTCCTTGAAAATACACAGCCATTCCTGATCTTATCCCACCTGGGATTGGCCCGACATAGGGAATGTTCTGTTAGAAGGAAAATTAACACAGTTAGTGATTTATGACAGGAGAATAATGCTGTATCAAAATTACAATTAAGTTCAAATTGAGCACATTCGCCTAAAAGGTAACGGATTTAAAATGTATGTTCCACTGCAGGCGCTGAACTCACAGGTTTGCTGACTGGATGTAAAATGTCGGAGTGCACGGATGACACTTGTTCCGTAAAGAAGGAAGAAGTGCTCCAATTCTGAAGGTAAAACCATCAAAAAAGGGCATTAATCACTATTTATTCAAAGTAATTGATCATTTCCTGTCATTGCCAGATTTTGAATTTATATAGATGAATTTCACCAAAGAAAACAAAAATCACTTACATCAATGAAGTTAAAGTGATTTATAGTCACTTGTCCACGAATTTCAGTCGCAGACACCTTTTCCAGGGGTATGCGGTGCTTGAAGGTGCAGTGTTGCAAGCCATTTACATAAACCTGAATGGAAACAGTAGATTATTTCAATAATTTACATGATTCTGTTTGTTTTTTAAATTATCTGCATACAAGTTAATGTGAAAAACACACCTCATAGCCCTCAGCTTTAACAAGAAAGATCACTATGAAGGGTAAGTTCTTGATGAAGGGCTTGTCTGAGGCTGATTCCTCTTTCTCCCAGCTACCGTTCCTGAAGCTGTTCAGGACCACTCTCTGACCAGGGTAGAGCTTGAAATGAAAGGCGATGTCATCTTTTGCAGACTGTCCAGTCTTGAAATTAACCTCAAACCTGTCCAAAACAAAACAAAAGAAGGTTGATATAGTTAGTACATATGAAAAGTACATATGAGATCTTAAGTAATGATCTGTAACATTATTCTGTATTCCTTTTGCATTTGTTTTGGTGATGTTTTAACAAATCTCTAACATGTACATCTTCTTTTCAGTGTGCATATTTTAAAATCTTACTCTTTTCCATCTGCAGGAAGAGTCCCTTGGAAGTACAAAGCTTTTCCAGGATGTAGTCCTTCAGGGATTGGGCAAGCATAGGGAGTTTTCTGGGGCGAGCAAATAGAATGCACTATCACTCATTATCAGTTGAGTAATGCCGGGGTTGGAAGTCCTTTAATCAATTGTCAATAAACTGGAAATTTGTACATGTGATATCAATAGGCTAGATGTCTTCAGGAAATCACTGCAGAAGGTTTATCATTGATATGTTACAATGATCTTTTTTTAATCCCACACTTATTTGCATAGAACACACATTTAGTTAGCACAAAGAGGTGATTCAAATTTACATTTTCATTTTAAACAGATTAAATATCATTGTGGTCAGAACAAAACCTTTGATCTCCAAAAAAGAAGCTTTACAGGAGAAGGGGAAAAGCTCTTAACTTTGAATGTAGGTTCAATAAACCAGATAATATTATAACTGATCTTGGCCCATTTTCATTGGTCTGTTCGTCATGAAATTTTGTAGGTGTTATTTTTAAATTAAAAAAAAAGAACTATATGGGCATGATATTCATAAGCATTCAAATACAATAATGCTACATTCTAAAAAAAAGTCCTCAGTCCAATAGTATTCTAACAACATAGTTGATAAGTTAAATTACTCACAAAGCCGAAGGTTTGCTCAAAGCCGAAGACCTGTTGAAAGTGGTGTCCAGGCCCCTCTCCATGTTGGAAATGGTGGCCGATGTGCAAGCCATGGTGTGAGTGGTGTTCACCATGCGATCCATGGTGTGAGTGGTGTTCACCATGCGAACCATGGTGTGAGTGGTGTTCACCATGCGATCCATGTTGGGAGTGGTGTTCACCCTGCGAGCCACATTTTGAGTGGTGCTCAGAGTGCGACTGGTGATGATGGCCTCGTCTCATTGTAAATCTCCAGTTGAGAACAAGATGCAAGATGAAATTCACCAAGCAGGGATTCTGTGAGCACAGAATGAGTCTCACAACGTTTGCGCTCAGTTTTATAGCGTACTGAGGGTGGGGGAGATACTGACTCCAGGCCAAGTAAAGCCCTTAGGGAATTTTCACGACCGTTAGGAACTAGTTTGAACTTGGTAGTCCTCTGGCATTCAAATGACTGGCTTGAAATGTGCAGTACATCAAATCTGACTATATGGAGTTACACAAAGTGTAAAATTAAGATTCCTTGGCCATTTAAGGATTTTATTAACTTGAGATTTCCCTAATGGAAACTGGAATTGGAAATATTGTCTTAGGAGAACAAAAGCATGAATTTTGATTAGGAAAAAAACATCACTTGCTTGCTAGATTTGGTTTGTCTTAAAATCAATTAGTTATAGTCCTGAACACTTAATTTTCCAGTAAAGAAAACCAAATTATTTGGTTGTGTAAACCCTAAATATGCCCACAAAAATGCTCCCAAAACACTTTAATTTCATTTTAAACTCAGCTTAATACATCACCTTTAAAAAATTTACCAATATTACCCCTGTATACACTGTAATTCATGCAAGCACGTGTAATTCATGCAAGCATGACATGCAAGCAAGGTAAATACGGTAATAAATTAATTTAATTTACAGCAATAAAAATACAGGACTTTAAGAAGAACGAAACAAAAAACATTTGAACACTCCGAGAAACACTTAAGATAGCTCCACGCCTTGTCCGCCACGTTCCCTTGTCCTTGTGCTGGTTGTTTATGTTTGGACGCAGCGGTTAGCAAGGCAATCAGACACCTGAACGGAATGAGCCTCCACTGCTCAGCGCCGCGCCCAAACGTAAACAACGAGGATGAGGGGATGTGGTGGACGAGGCCCAGATGTCACAAAAGCAAAAAATCTGCAGTTTCCACAAATAATTATTAGTTCGGTTCTAAGAAAAAATCAGCAGAAACGGAATCTGTGGGGGTTTACTGTACTGGAAACCATCAGCTCAAGAGAGGTTTAGGTTACATAATTTCAACACCTCATCTTTTCTTTTGATACGATCTGTATCAGCCCTGGGCAAAATAGTCACTTTGCAATCCAAACGCTTCTTTCATCCAGTGCAGTTCTCACAGGTGCTCTCAGTCATGGCAGCAGGTGCCTTCAGCTATGTAGGAAAAGAAAAGCAGCAACAGTTCAAGCTCTAAGACAACCAGGAGCATGAATGTAATCCTTAGGCATCATGGAAATAGTGTTCTTTTGAACGTTTATGCCCTAAAAATGCATGAGATGCAAATCAATGCTTTTTATTATAAAACTCAAACTCCTGGTGTTCCAAGCATTCCACTAGCATAGAAGAGGCTGATGCGAATGGCTAGTGGTAAGATACTGACTTCACAGTCTTCTCTTTATTCCTAAGAAATCAACAGCCATTCTCATTATCTCATTCTCAAAATGTTAATGGAACATTTATGTCAATGTTTATTATCTAACCAGTTTAATCCAAAAAAACAAAAGGTTTCTTAATGGGTATTTGATGGGCAGTTGAAGGAAAACAACAACAGTTAAAGCAAATTTCTTGTCAGCCATACAACAAAAAACAGAATGTAACTCAGAGAGGAAAGCCATTATGACACAGAATAATCCAATCATTTACTACTTCTTACTTTGGGTCATTTCTGTGATAACATTTTACGACTTCATTGATTTAAGTTTATGTGCAACATGATGCTTTAATAGCTTATTAATATAAAGCGATATGCCCAGAAGTCTCTGACCTTGGGGGGCCTCTGCAGGCAAATATGTTGATTTACTTGAAAACATGTCAATCATATCTTGATAATTTGTGGGTTATCTAATACAGTAAAGATGTTGATCATAAGTATCTTTGACAACAACTAATTAGTTTTTTATTTGGCGGTGTAATGCCCCATTTGTGGTTATTTTGGCAGAGTTAGCTAATCATCATTTGGCAGAGTTAACTAATAAGTATGTCTTTACATCCCTGCAAAATCTCATGCCTGTGTGCACAGTTCAGTCTGCATGCATGCTTGAAAAGCTCTGTGCGCACTCAGATCTGTCTGCACACACTCTAAACTTGGCACAGCAGTAAAAGGCATCACAAGCCAGTAACAGATTTGGAGAAAGGTAATTGACTGATTTTTTTTTCAATTAGGTCACTAATATAGTTCCACATTAATATTCTGAATGCACTGTTTAGTATATTTTATCATCATGTGCTACCCATGGCTGTTTCACTAACTCTTGCCTACAGAGTGACATCTATTTCTGCACCCAGCTACCTTAACCCAATATTTCAGGCTTCCGTCCCTACTTCCACCCTCCGCTGAATCCCTCTGTAGCTTCAAAAACCTCTTAAAGACTCATCTGGCAGATGTTCTCACAGACATCTTCAATATCTCAACTCTCTCACCCTGACATGAGAACAAGGAGACTGAGAACAATGAGAATTAGAGAAAAATATTTCAGCGGATGTTTTGGCATTGAAACCAACACTGTAGGAGAAGAAGAAGAAGCTATAGAAAGAAGAATGATAACTGCATTGTATTACAGTGAGAAAATGCTAAGTGTGAGTGTATGATTGCTATTAAATCAGTGTTAAGACAAGCAAACATTTTTAATGGCCAATAAACCCCCAAAAACAGTGCCTCTTCTAACTTTATTCAAGCTTTACACACAGCACGTTTTCACACTTAACCACAGAGGGACGCGTTAACGTACTCTTTTACCCAGCCATTTATGGTTAGGCATGGCTGAAAATGGGTGGAGCAAACCGTTCTGGCCCGGTGTTCCACATTTTGTAGCTTTCCGGCTGCCAAAGCCATGACATTGAGACTCTCACTCCACTACACACCTTTAAAGTGATTTACCCCTCTGCTCTCTCTCTCCATACATTACGGAGACAGCTTGACCACAAACTTTGAATTGTGTAAAAATCTGAATGCACACACAATACACTGGTTATAATAATAATAATAATAATAATAATACAAACTTAAGAAGAACAATGGTGTGATTGCTAACGCAATCACACTGATAAAACTTAAGAGGAACAATTGCTGACACAGTCACACTAATAATTACAAATTTAGTGTACTTTTATCTACAGATTAAATCCTTTTGCTAGCAAATGTCTCTTCGTATCACGTTGTTAAGGAAGAAACACATTATAAGGTACATTTTTATTGCACCCCTTAAGTAAGTTTTTCAACTTAAACTTAAAACTGAATGCAAACTTGCAAAAGAGTGAAATCAGTTGAAGGCGGTGGCACTCCAGCTCCAAAGGGAACTGTCCCCTCCAGATGTACATTTACCTTTGCAGCATTAAACAGATGCTTTCATTTAATGCATCTTCTCTTATCTTATGTATTTATACAGCGATTCCCTAAAATTCCTTAAACGGCTCCATGCTGGCTGGGTTGTTGTCAGTCAGCACGGTGTTGTGGAAGTGGTTTGTAAGTTATTTAAAATGATCTGATATTTTAATCCCCATAGATAATAAAATGTTAAGAAATTCCATTTGATTTCTTTGAGCACACATTTTTTCACGTATGGTAGCGATTTTTATCATGTATGTAAATCAGCATGTTGATTTATGTGTTTGTTTCTGTAAGGGACAATAATGGTGGGAAAAAAAAGTCGAAGTAGTTCTGAATGAGGATTCATAATTGAAGCACAGATGAGAGTTTCTACAGAAATTGTGGCCAAAGTGGCATCTGCAGGACAACTTTGTAAGAAAGTCATTTGAAAGCAGGGTTAGAAATTACAGTCAAAATATCAATCTGCGAGCCTTATGTTTGTTCATTAGTGGGATATGCAGAGCTGATAATAACATTTTGAAACACACACACATCATATTCAGGGTTGTATAACACTGAAACCACTGACAGCTAAAATTAAGAACATATATTATCTTGTTTATTGGGCAGCAAGTAAACAGTCAGTTCATGAAGCTGAAGTACTGGAAGCAGGAAAAATGGAAGATCAACACTAACAAATGCCAAATTGTGATGGCTAGATGTGTGGGTCAGAGCATCACCAAAATGGCTGGTCTTGTAAAGAGGGCATTTGGCTGAAGCTCTTATCCAGAGTGACTTAATTTGTTACCCCCTGGAGCAACTGAGGGTTAAGTGTCCTGCTCAAGGACACAGTGGTAGAAAGTGGGGGTTTGAACCTGGAATTTTGTGGTCAGCAAGTTCACAGGCAAGTGTTTTACCCACTAGACTCCTACCACCAAGTGGTCCAAACCACAATGTATCACAGATTGTTGCATACAGAAGTACCCTGCTGCAGAGCCATCGCAGAGTATCATGCTGACCTCTGTCCACAGCAAAAAGCACCCACAGTGGGAACATGAGCATCAGAAGTGCACCATGGAGTAATGGAAGAAGGTGGTCTAGATTGATGAATCACATTTTCTTCTACATCATGCGGACATCCCGGTGCACCTTTTAACTTGGCCTTCAAATTCCCCAGGTGTCAGACTGATTGAACATCTGTGGGATGTACTTGGCAAAGTACTGTGGTTCATGGAGATGACAGCCCATGTATTTTCCCACTAACATCTTGGGTCCATATACCATGGCACATCTTCAGGAGTCCATGCCTTGACAGGCCAGAGTTGTTTGGGCGAGACCTACTCGATATAGTATATGTATTTATATTGTGTGTGGGTGTGGGGCGTATGTCTGTGTGTCTATGTGATTAACACTATGTCTTTGTGCCCTTCAGTGTTAAATAAGAAACAAAAAAAAAATGTCCCAGCAGAACATTGCCAAGAACGCGCAGCAACCCACCCCAACTCCCCCCCCAACAAAAAGGCTACCTGCGCCCCTAATTTGAGTATCTTCATACTGCGTGCCCCGTCCTGCCCCTCGACTTCATGGTCTGAGACACGGCCGAGACACAGACCTCTGCGTGCATGACTTCACGATGCTTTACAAGGCAGTTAGCAGCTAATATTAGCAAACCCGCCCCACCCCACCCCCCACCCCCAGAGCACACCACGACTGAGACACACACCTCTGCGTGCAACCCCCCCACCCCCCCCACATTAATACCAGTTTGTCTTGTTTAACAGATTTTGGATAATAAGACTAGATAAGCTTCGTTTTACTAGACTGCCATTAGTTACATGGCATTTGTCTGTTTATTGTATGGTTTTTACCAATAAAAACACAATCGTACTATTACTACCACGACTAGTACTATTACTACTAGTAAAAAATAATAATGACAATAATAATAGTAACTATATTAGGGAGCTAGGATAAATACTCTCAACTAAAACCTTAAAGAGCTAGGGCCACCAAGTAGTAAAATGAAAATTAAAATATCTAAGATACAGTGAAGACGGTTGTGTACTGATAGATACAAAGGCAACTTAAGTTTCCCGATAATGTGACCATCCCACAACCTGGTTCTGGTACTTGACCATTATTACAGCACAGTTTTTACAATTGTCCAAAACTGATGTGTAATAGCCAAAGGAAATAAATATATTATATATAAAACACATGTATAAACACCAACAAATCACACAGAGTAGGTGGGATTCCTGTTGTCTGTTCTCTCTTGGCAGAAATGTCAGATTCAAATCTAAAATCTGGGTGGAAATGTCAGTCTAAAAACACTTCTTAGATAGCATATACTAATACCATTTGCTGGAAGGCACTGTGTGGGGGTGGGGGGGGGTGATTTTAGCAGCTTCTCTTGTCTCTTTTGTTACTGGGAAAAACAACAAGATGCTGCCATCAAACCAATTTTAGGTCACAGAAGAGGAGTGTAAAAATGTAAAAAAACAATCATTTCTAGGGTTTCTGTGTGCAGCCTAGGCCCTCTGGCAGTCATTGTCTATCAATACAAGAGGTGGATTATGCAAGGGGTTTTGTCACATTCGTCTCACTCAACTCTCTACTGGAAACATCTGAAAACAGCAGCCAACTTTTTATAGCACGTTCAGTCAAAAGAAATGTAATGTATTCTGATTTGTCAGTCCACTAAGCATGTGCTAAGGTTCTGACAGGTAAATCTCACTAAACATTAGAAGTCTTATTGACTTGCAGATCATGTCTATCTTGCAATATACCAATGATCTGCATGTCCTTAAGATGTCTAATATTTAGTGGGATTCTACAAAAGCACTTTAAAAGGATAAAAAGACCAAGGTCACATTTATTGTTTCCTTTATAATCAAATAAGTAACAGATATAATGTTCTTGTAAAGCCATTTATTAGACTAAAGCGCTAACAAGGCAAACTATCGCTGCTGGGGATGCAGGTTCAGAAGTGAATGTATGAGACCTGGACGTCTCCCTCCACCTCCAGCATGTCGATCTGAGCGTAGGGTGAGCGGTGGAAAAAAGTACACAAGTCCTGACCATTGGCGAACACTTTAAACTTCTCTTCACCACAGCGAATGGAGACCTAAGGGAGAGCGGGAGAAAAAGATACTGGTTATGAACTGCTTGATGCTGACCATAGTACCAAAATATCACTCAAATAAACGTATCTATATAAATGAGGACTGACTTCAAAGTACTGTCCCTCCATGAAGGGGTTGAAACAAATGTCTCTTTCTTCCTCGCCCCAGCAACCATTAAGAAGGCTGTTTCTAATCACCAAACCATCTGCGATCCGCGGGTTAAGGTGGAAGACAATGTCTCGTGAGCCTCTAACCATAAAGTTAATGCAGAACCTACCACAAACAAAGAATAGAAAAATGGTCTATGGTATATATTCTAAACAGCTGTAGATTCTGTATAACTAAATAAAATGTGCATGTAATAGTTACAAGGTGATTTTAAACAGCTTCAAGATGTGAGGTAGTGTGTCCAGTTCTATTTTAATTTTATAATATTTGATATACTTTGTCTGAAAATGTCATAGTAATTTCAATATTAGACCAAAAGTAAGTGACATTTTGAATTTAGGAGGATTGGCCTGAGAGTGATGATAATACACACATACACACACATACACACACACATACACACACACACACGTTGGTAGTACTAGATTTGTGAAGTCTGAGTTTCTTAAAACTGTATCTCAGTAACTGTGATAGTAGTACTTACATACACCTAAACCTAACCACTAACCTCAGTACCTAAAAGGTAATCTTTCTGCTCTTTTAGTGGTGAAAACAGCATAATGAGAACTGTTGGTTCTCACAAAGAGATAAACACACACACATGCACACACACACCCACACACATACACACACATACACACACATACACACACATACACACACACACACACAAAATACCTTTGAGCTCCATATGGCACCATGCCTCTAATGATAATGGTTCTCTTGAATGTTATCCCTCCAGGGATCATGCCTGAATAAGGGATGCCCTGAACACAGATACAAAAAAAAACACCTTGCAATCTCTTTCCAAATACTCTGTGCCTTAGCAGACCTGGGTTAATGGGTTCAGTTTAATCCCATACGATAACTTTGCTATTTTCTCTGGGCCCTTGAGCAAGGTTGGTCTGAGGTGGTGTATTCAGTGGTAAAGAAATGCGTGTCCCTGCACTGTTTGTGTACTTTGGTCTAAATGCTTTAACTGGATTTGAAATTTTGTAGCAATGTAGTATAAATGACAAATAACATGTTTTCCTACTTACAGGGTTGAATATGGGCTGTAATCCCATTACCTGAGGACAAAAAGATGTTAACAAAATGCTGCCATAAACTGGCTCAGGTGAGATTATTTTTTTCACTTTGACTGTTGATCATAAATCCAAATACATTTTAACACTTACAGGCAGATTATTCCCTGGGTAGCCCATGCCTCCTCCCTGAAACATGGTCATCATAAAAATGACAAATGGAAACAGTTTGTAACCTACATAGTATGCACACTGTACGTTCATAGAACACATATAATAGCAATCGCTATATAATAGTGTGTGTATATGTATATGTATATATATATATATATATATAGTGCGGCAAAAAAGTATTTAGTCATCAACCAATTGTGCAAGTTCTCCCACTTAAAAAGATGAGAGAGGCAAAATGAGAAAAAAAATCCAGAAACTCACATTGTCTGATTTTTAAATAATTTATTTGGAAATTATGGTGGAAAATAAGTATTTGGTCACCTACAAACAAGCAAGATTTCTGACTCTCACAGACCAGTAACTTCTT
>JBBJLS010069498.1:0-12556 GCA_037577275.1 Bryconaethiops microstoma
TATTTTTTATCTTGGGTGTCAACAATTCTGGAGGTCACTAGGGACACAATTAAAAAAGAATCCCTAAGTATACAAGGTATATATTAAGTATTTAATATAAGTATCTCATTTTCATGTAGTTTTTGTGAGTTGCTAATATGTTCTGCAATCTCCACTGTTTTCATTTGTGGTAGCTTATTAACTGTGTGATGAACCATTGCTTTTGGAGTTACTGCTACTTTAAAATCAAAGTTCAATAAGACGAATAACTGAAACAGTCCTCATTCCTAGGTCCACCTCCAACCCCACAGACCAAATAAAAATCTTGGGCTAACATCACTCTCTCCCTAAGACCCCAGTCTGCAAGTTATCAGTAATGTTTGTCTCAATCACTTGACTGGTTGATGCTGTTTATATTCAAAGATGAGTCCAAAGAAATCAAACATACACCCATTAGACAACAGGGTGACGCCATCCCTTGTCCAAAAGAAAAGAGAATAAAATTGGATCAGCAGTCACAGGTGGCCTCTCTGAATGAGTTGTGTCGTGTCTTTGCATGAGTGGCAGAAAATACATTTGCCTTGTTTGTTTTTAAGGCGAGGCATGTGACAACCTTCAAGAAAATGCACCTGGTCCACTCTGAAAGGTTGTTTGTCATCTAGTATTAGGCAGATTGCTTATGCTAGTTGAGTGCCCAAAGAAATGGACGTGAGACTTATGATAAGAAAACATCTGGTATAAACATGATCAATTGTTTCTGAGGGCTGTAGATCATTAACTAAGAACACTTAGACTGAAGACTATACACACTGAACACACCAAGCATTGCTTAGTATGGCATCCAGAAAGCCTCACAGTGAGGCTGATCAGCCTAAGCTCATTTTGCTCTCTAGTCATATAGAGTTAATGGACTAAAACCTCTGTGGGATTATTGTTTTAACAGATCATCATTTGTCTTCATCTTTAGACTGACCAACTTTCTTGGTGTCATCTACTACTGTTGGCAGTGTTGTTCTGAATTTTTTGGACTCATCCTTTGTCCGGCAACCATTAGGATATATGCAAACGTTTGGTGCCCCCGATGGAATGACTTTTATTGATGTTTTAAGTGTAAATACAGTACACATCCTACACATACAGAGAACAAACATTTCATGCACAATCAGTGTTTGTGTACTATGCGAATGTTAAATCTTATTTGTTCCATTACATTGAACTTATTTTTACTCAATCAACAAAACGCTTGCATAGGACTGACTTGAACAAAAAAGTCTGTCCACGGATACAGGCCAAGTCTAGACAGCCTAAATGATATTTTGTTGCGGAGCCAGTAGTTAATGGCTTTGGAGATGGATAATGTATTTGCCCCAATTTAAAACTACACTCATAGCAAAAAGTGTTCTCTGACTATTTTTGGTGCTATTTTAAAAAATGGTTCTTTAAATACCCTCTAGAATGTAGTTTTTTTTTTATAGAGGAGAACCATTTACCCAGGCTAGGAAACTTTATACACTCGGATGGTTCCTTGAGTTTTCACGGTTCACCATTACCTTTCCTGAAGAGCACTTAAAGAACAATTGTTAGGGTCTAACTTAACATTAAGAAACTGACCTCTTTACATAGTCACATTGTGAGGCTCCTGTCCATCAATGTCCTGTCAATAGACTCTCAGTAAGCCATTAAGGTAAACATCACAGGAGGTACTGTCGTTGAATGAGAAATCAGACAAAGCTGTACGGCACGAAGAGGATATTTGGCGTTTTAAACTATCTGATCCATTGAGACCTACATCTGCTAATGGTTGCACAGTAGGGAACATATTTGATGGAAACACTCCTCAGATATGACTATTTGGACTGAACAACATTCCATTGAGTTGTTTTTGTCTGCATCAACCGTCTTTAAACACTGGGCTGTTTTATGTGGCAAAATGTTCTTGACGTGTGGATTCCGCGATAAAACCCTATAAATGCAGCACTATTGAAGTTAGTGGAATCAAAAATTAAAAATGAAATTCTTCCAAAGCCCATGTATGCTTACTTCTGGCTTGACAGATTTTCAGCTTGAGGTCTGAGCCGTTATCAGGAATAGCCATTTCTTTTTTTCCCCATTTCATGCCTTGGAGGTGGTCACTTTTCGCTGCTGTAGCACTCACTCACCAGTGAAGCCCTGTGTCACCAAGAGCAGCCGTCATGCATCACCCTCATTCCCTGGTGTGAACGGAATGCAAACATCTAAAGCAGGTACCAGGGAGACGGAGTGCGCAATGTTCCAAAGAGTTGAGTTTCGCGTTTTGAAAATATTTCACACTAACAGAGTGCATATTTGGATCTGCCCCTGACGGAGCTTGATGTTTTGCCTTGTTGTACAGCAGACACCCCCTGTTGTTTCTTTCCTTTTCCTCCTGGAGCAATCGCCAGTGTGGTGCAACTCATTTGGCAGCATTCCTCTTACCTTTTAAAAGAGGCCATGGCAGCGGACGCATAGGCATGTAAAAACAAACTCTCAGGGACAGGTTAATAGGACCCAGAGTCCACATATAGGGAAAGGGTAGTTGTGGGGTGGGGTTATGGGGGCTTGGGGGTAACGGTATGGTGCCCTCGAGCCTGTGAGTCGAGGTAACCTTCATGTATCAAGACTACCTTACAGTTATGAACAATTATAACCTGTACCCATCAAACATTCCCTTTTTTATGTCGCTTAATGGAAGTACATAGGGATACATATAGATGACCTGACCGTTACCTAATCTGAATGAACAATACTATCTTTATGTAAAACCACCTATAAAATATTCAAGAATTCAGGGTCATAGCCAAGATGCCTGTTGCTCTTCTGCATTGTCATATTTCAGCAAAGCATTGGAAGGGGGGCATAGGGAGGATGGTGGAAGAGCTCCACCATGGAGCAAATAAAAAGAAGAATGTGACACTGTAAAAGTAATGATTTTCGGAACAAAATAATAATATAAACAGGCGTTATTACTGCAAATTGTGCTGCAGACATTCCACTAAACTTCCTTTCACCTCCGAAGTGCAGACACAGCCTCCTTTCCCTCGAGAACACATTAAAAATCCCCCCCACGTCATTAGGGGTTTGTTTAAATCCAAAATATTCCATTTATTAAACCCTTTAAATGAGATGGAAATGCAAAATGTAGAATAACATTGTAAATGAGGCTTGTGACTTAGTGAAGTGATACTCACTTGGGGGCAAACACTGAATGAATGATTTAACAGCCCAGCATGAGGGTGTGACTTCCTTTTTTTTCCACTGCTAATTCAATTAGACAGTCTGTGTCTTAGTGTAGATAGTAGCCTAACGAGCTGCCTATCACTCCTCTTCTTTTTTACCTTCATTACCTTAAACGGCCACCAAGATGGTTTGTCTCAGACAGTGAACCAGATTGTGGCAATCACTGCATTTCTTGGTGCCTAAAATACAATCGCTGCACAGATAACATCGATGCAACTATGATAACCGAACAATGTTCTCACATCAAAACATCACAGCTAATTTTTTGCAAAAAAAAACTTCATGTTCTTTAAACTGTAAAAAATAAACTAATAGAAACAGTCCAACAGTCCTTGTGACATCAGTGTACAATTTTGTATAAAGGCCCTCAGACAATCTCTAATCTAATTTTCTGAACACCAAAAAGCCAAATGGATTTTTCAAATGGATTTATACATTTAGGCGTTGTTTCAACCACTCATTTTGACTAGACAGTGTTTTTCAGAACATGAAAAAAGCTGCAAAAATCACAAACTTTTATACACATTTTCATATAAGAATTTTTGATATAACCAAAAAACATAACTACCATTGCGATATCAGTTTATGCAGTAAAGGCTGTAGCATATGTAAAGCAGCTGGCACATGTTGAACCATCACTGTAAAAACAGCACACTCAAAAGTAAAGATCAAACCCCAAATTCTCCAATACAACAAGGAGACGAGGTTTGCTCAGGAATGTGTGCGGTCATGACAGCAGATAGCTACAAAGAGATGAGCAGGCCTCTGTTTATACATCCTTCGAACAGCGCTCTCTGACGTCCCTCTGTCAATAGAGAAACACTACATGTTGACATTGCGTGTGTGGTAGACATTTTTACGTCAGAGATTCTGCTGGTTCCTTTTTTCTCTCCTTTCCCCGTCTGCAAAGCCCAGTTTATTTGAATGGTGTATTACTGCTTTCCATTGTCTGGTAATGTCTACATTCTGTTCCTGTGACAAGTGGTGGGTGTGAGGTCTAAGTTAAAGAAATAGACAAAGGCCTTGCTTCAGGGATCTGACATCTAAAGGAAAAGTCCGAAAGCATCATGAGCCTAACCAAATATCCTAGCCTAAATTCTTTCATATGATGGTAAAAAGGGAAGAAAGGAGGGCACTGTTGTGCCTAGCCTGGAGTACATTACATCAATTTATATATATATATATATATATATATATATATATAATATATATTTAACAAAGAGAATAATCCATGTAATAAAGTTCTGAATACAGTTATGCGTTTCTTTTACTGGAAGTGTGCACTAAGCCTAGGCAAACCACTGGTGATCCAGATGCAGTACTATCAGATAAATTACAATACAAATCAGTTATTAAGCTTTACTGAAAGTAACAAATGTTCAAGTCCCCTTTATAAGTTTCTAGCATAAGTCTGTATTCAGCTGGAAAAAAGAGAGGAAAAAAATTCTGAACAAAGCACAGAGTAGGCCAAGTGGAAAACCCTCATGCCTGCCGTGGTTCAGCATAACCTCGAACAGCACAAACAAGGGGAACACGATCATGAATGCTTAATGGATGCCCTATTTCAAAACGGTCTTTTTCCATTAATCACCATGAGTTTTCCTCCACTGTTACCTGGAATGATATGGTTGAATGTAGTTTCCACTATTACTGCTAATTCAGAGATGTGTGATATTATTACCCAACATCTTTGCAGTTTGCTTATTAATTATGCAGTCAAATTGTGCGTGTTAAGGATTTTCCCTCAATAAGATATTCCACTGAAAAGGCACCAAGGGCTTAACAAGACGATTCACTACAGAGGCTGCATTGTATGCACTAGATAAATGCACACTCTGTGATTTTGGCCTGGGATTTCACAGCCTTTAAGTGAGATAGCAAGAATAACTTGGACCACTGCATCAGAAATAACAGCCATGACTATCTTAATGGTGTCCCAGGGGATCTGAAGGAATAAAGTATGGCTGAAGCAATTTGGAATGCATTGTGGAGATTACTGCATAATGCTTTGCCACACAGGCATTCAGTGGTACAAAGCACAGAGGGTACACTCTGAGCTTCCAGGCCACATCAGCCCAGGTGGTTGGATTGCTTCAAGCTATATTACTCCAGAGCTATGTTACTGTGAGATATATTAGTGCAGAGTCTCTTGTGCCAAATGGGAGGAAAATCCAGCTCGTTACGTGAGGAACCTCAGCGCCCTCAGGCACACTTATGCTTCCCTAAACAGGTCAAGTGACCCAAACAGGCTGTGGAAAAAACAGGCCCCAACAAGTTTCTTCTACCCACGCAAGAAATCAGTATTCAGCCTCAGGCATATTTTTCAGCCAGAGCGGACAGTCAGACAGGTCGGGGGCACCTCCAGCTGACCCTGACTACGCTGAGCTCAGCAGGGTTCCAGGGCCAGTGAATGCTGAACTGGCTCAGTCCCTGTGGAGGAGGTGGGAGAGCAATCATCAACAAGACCCACTGCATTCCTCAGCGCGCCCAGCCAACATCAACAGCTGCGGGCAGGACCGAACCCCTGCCACCGCTCACCTTGCCTGGCGGCTCAATGGACAGCTGACAGCAAAACACTTCCAGTGAGAGAGGCCATGCTGTGTCTGAGGCTTCCACCAATCAGCACATGTTCCATTCAACTCCAAAGCAGGAGTGGATTTTAAAAAAATGGATATGCCACATTGGCATTCCATGTGAGGTGTATGCCAAGACTTCGTAAACCTTCTAAATATCGGCGATCTTTTTTCAATGAACCAATAAAGCATTCCTGGAAAAGCTAAGACAGCATATTAGGTTGGAGCTGTTTTTGCTGGAACACTCAGTGGGCTAGCCTATAAGAATCACTCGTATAGGACACTAATCTCTTACCATCATTGTCAGACTGACTGACTGAACGACTTTCTTGAAATGCACATGCACAAGCGTCACTCAAGACAAGCAATAAATGTCGCCCTCATACCCTCTGAATGCTACCAATTTCAATGCATAGAATTTCATTGCACAGAGAAGACGTTTTGAACCATAAATCTCAAATCTTGAATTTATGACTAACAAACAATAGGAGAAAGCAGACACTAATTTTAAAACATCATGGGATATAATAATGATGAACTAAGTACAAGTGAAACAAGTAAAGATATAGCCACCAAACATTACTACATGACCAAAAAATACAGGAGAATCAATCTTGCATTGCCAACACTTGCATGACAAATGCCATGCAGCTAATGGCGGTCCAGTAAAACTAGGCTTGTCTAGTCTTGTTAGTTAATGATGTTGATTTTTCAGAACTACTTTGAAGCCCGTAGACCTTTCAAACCAAACTGCCATCCCCTACCTCTGAACATCTGCCTTTGACGCCTGACAATTACCTGATTGCAAACACCACTTCATTCATTTCCCATCGTTTCCCCTGTGACAGCAGTAACAGGGTGCTCATTAATCATGAACGAGTGACCTTTCAAGTAACCAACGCATATCCAAGCTTCCTCCTCATTTGCCAAAAGTAACTATGACAGCCATTAAACTGACACTCACTGGACTCATGTGCTAGAGACTGCCAGAGTACCAAGCAACATTACATGATCTTTCTTTTTATGTACTTCCTTCCCTGACAGCAACAATACATCTAGTTAAAACATGCACCACAGCAGCAGCATGTCCACCAATCATGGGCCAACTCTGCGGAATTTCATCCACTCTATTGTATTCTTTTTTTGCTGATGATGTGTTTTTCTAATGAAGTGTTTCATCCTCACCAGAGGGTCAAGAAGGGGGATTCTGGCCTGTAAACTTCATAACATCATTTATCCATTGTAAAGATAATTCAAGTGTAGACAAATTGGCAAGATCTAGCTGTACTTCACAGCCAAGGCAGGCTTCAGCCAATACCATCCCTGTCACGGACAGGAAACTCGAGGCGCCCCATAATCAATATGCATTTCACATCCCAATGGAAGAGCAAATTCCTTCCAAGAAACAGGATCCGTTATATTAGCCACCACGGAGTAAAACAACAGAGACGGAGACATCCATCAAAAAGTGGGCTGAGAGGGTTTCCTCAAGTACTTGTGCACCCTCAACCCCTTTAAAACCAATGACAGTTCACTATTAATCCAAAGATGAGCAACATTCTCTTGTATATTACTGTTTCTGCATATGAAAAAAAACTAAATCTGAAGCGCAAAAATGCGCAACACAACACCCCAGGTTCCAATGACATGGGCAGCATTCAAAGAACCACAGCCACTGATGTTCAATCACTGGGCATATTGCAGACCCTTCAAATGGAAGCAGATGTTGGACTTCAGAGGCATCTGTGACCTGAGCTAGTGGAGCACACCCACTTCACTACTCTTTTCCAGGATACTCTTCCCTCAATCCGTCATAAAACCATCAAAGCATAAAGTAATGTTCGGCAAGAAATGCTGCTTTTCCTGAGTAGCCAGATCTTAGTCTATCCCTGCCTTGTTTCCAGGTGCAGGCTGCACAGGCACTCCAAACCACTTACAGCAATTGGGCGGAGTGCTTTTCAGTGGGCGGATGGGAAAGGACCTGCCTTGCGTGCATGCATATGATGGAGGACTTCTTTGTTCCCCCCACTAAAATGTGTGCAAACCGCAGTGCAACCTTTAACGTCCATCATTTGAATAAACCCTTGTTCCACTGAATGGTTCTACAGATGTGACTGCTAAGGACAAGTATTCATATTAGTCATTTAGATACTATATTCATCATGAATCATGTTGTCCCACTAAAATGGCATAAAAATTATTTTTTTCCACAAACGCATTCAAGGTGCAGCCAAGGGTTGTGAAATGAATTCCTTTTTGATCGGTGACTAACAATATCATGCGAGGAAATTTGTCCATCATGTCAGAAAAGTGATTCACCTTTCCAGCAACGCTTAGCTCAAAAACATAGCAGTCATGTCTGAAGGGAAACATTATGATAAGTAATGGGTCAAAATGGATCAAGCCCCTATGTCTGAAGGCATTCATTTTTTTTAAGCACTTGTGTCCCCATCCAATAAAGTTGCTCTACTGAGACCATTCCAAGACCATTTCATACAAAATCTCTCCTTTTAAACTCCTCCTGCAGATTTACAGTAGGGTTTGGATCAGAGAACTGGTATAGCTACGGCAAAAGCTTGATTTTGTGGGTCAGTGGCCTATTTTTGCATTTCGATCACTGTACAGGTGACCTTCTAATAGCCTCTTGAAAAAGGCAACAATCTAAAATCTTCTGGTATTCCAGTCCATGTATACCAACATGAGTTCCAGCCTTGCAACATCACAAATCATAATTCATATTTGGATATTTTTGTCTTGCATGACATTGAAAAATAGTTACATACAGAAGCTGTCAGATCAAAACCTGGCAACTCATGTTTTTCTTATTTTCCTCTAAAATCCAGCCGTTGTTAACATTGTGTGAACATTTCATAGATTAACTGATAGAAACGGTCCAAAAGTATGTTATATTGGTACATCAATTGACATCAAAAAAGTATTTTACACCTGTCATTACATTTCTGTTTTGGAATAACAACAGCAAAAGTATTCACCTTGATGTTTAGTTGATCAGCAATGTTGAAAAAAAAACTCTGCAAATTGTTTGAGGTGACAACAAAGGAGCGATTCTATCTTGGATGGATGTGACCTTGGGATGTAGCCAGCCACATTGTCCATGATCCTTTGAAGAAGTTGATGGAGATTAAAATAATCTAAACAAAGTAATTTTATAGCCTTTCTAGTAGATACTCCCTGATTTATGAACATTAATAACCTTTTGTTCTTTTCTTTCCTGTGTTGGTGAAGCTCTACATTTTACCCAGGTGAAACAGGAAATCGTGCACAACCACTTAAAAGTGAATTTCTTTCAACTGTAATCATTCAGGGTGTTTTCTTTTGAAAAGCTCAGGCATATGACAGGTGTATGACATCTGTTGAAACTACCTCACCAAAAGCTTATACCTGAAGTGGTTAAGCGTGTGTTGCCTGAAGCCTGAGCATTAATTTGCAGTTGTTTTGATAGAAGGTTCTGGCTGATGCAAGGTTTCATTCTATTCATGGCAAAGAAATGTATGCAAGGAAAAAGAGCCCAAAATACTTTAGATTTACTACTATTTTACCATTGCCAACAAAAAATATAAGACTCTGGTTATTTTGAATAGTGCATACAATCATTATATTTTCATTGTAAACAATGCAACCTTATGTTCTGATCAACACCACTGTAATGTTTCTTGACAACGAAACATTACACACTAAACCATTCTGTAATGTCATTGTTTACAGGTAAACAATTAATTAAGCTTTAAAAGGGGTAAAAGGGTAAAACAGCAATAGGAATATACATCAAATTTATTTGCTAACAATTACTCGTATTACCAACACTATGCAAAACAAGATATTTGAACACTTATCATTCTATAGTTATAGTAAAAAGTACAGTACACTATTGGTGCACTAGCACCATCTAGTGCCTTAGTGTCCACTATTACTCAGAGTGTTCAGATCTTCCCAGTCTCAGTCCTGGTGACCTCATGCTGTGCGTATTTTTGTGCTCTCCCACATCAAGTGCTATCTCCCGCACCAAGTGTGAAATGTTGAAATGCTTCTACAACCTGATTGGAGTCCACCTGTGATAAATTCAGTTGATTGAACACGATTTGGAATGGCACACACTTGTCTATATAAGTTGACAGTGCAGAAACCAAGCAATGAAGTCCAGGGCATTGTCTGTAGACCTCTGAGACCAGACTGTGTCAAGGCATACAAAAAAATATTGGCAGCATTGAAGGTCCCGAAAAGCACTGTGGTCACCATTATTATGAAATGGATGAAGTTTGGAGCCACCAGGACCCTCCGTAAATCCCATAATCGGGGAAGAACTGCCTTGATCAGAGAGGTGACCAAGAAACCAGTGGTCACTATAGCGGGGCTCCAGCGATTCCTTGTGGAGATAGGAGGACCATCCAGAAGGTCAACCATAGCTAACACACTGCATCAATCAGGCCTTTATATTAGAGTGGCCAGACGGAAGCCACTTCTCACTAAAATGCACATGGCAGCCCACTTGGAGTTTGCCAAAAAGCACATTAAGGATTCGCAGACTGTAAGATGCAAAATATTACTCTGGACTGCTCTGCTCATCACCTGGCCTACTGTAAAGCATGGTGGTGGCAGCATCATTCTGTGGGAATTTTTTCTGCGGCAGTAACTGGACGACTAGTCCACGTAGAGGGTAAGAAAATAACAGCCAAATATAGCGAGATTCTTCAAGAAAACCTGCTCTAGAGTGCTCTGGAACTCAGACTAGGGTGACGATTCATCTTCCAACATGACAATGACCCAAAGCACACAGCTGTGGCTTCAGGAACAGTCTGTGAATGTCCTTGAGTAGCCCAGCCAGAGGCTGGACTTGAATCCAATAGAACATCTCTGGAAAGACCTAAAATTGGCTGTCTACCAGCGCTACCTATGCAACCTGACTGGGCTTGAGAGGATCTGCAGGATAGAATGGGAGAAAATCCCCCAAAACAGGTGTGCCAAACTTGTAGAGGCATACCCAAAAAGACTTGAGGTTGTGATTGCTGCCAAAGGTGCTTCAACAAAGTATTAAGCCATGGGTGTGAATATTTATGAAACACAGGATTAAGAAGCTTTTGGGAATAAAAAAAATTGCACATCTTTGTAAAAAGTTGTTTTTGCCTGGTCATTATGGCATACTCTGTAGATCTTTGAGGAAAAACTCTAAGACAACTTAGTCCTAGTGACAGAGGTCTACCTAGCTGATGTCAGCAGTGTCACAATTCATGAAATGGAGATCACCTGAGTGCAGTTGATGTGTGTCACGTGATTGTAGTATAAAAACACCTGTGTCTGGGAGGTCCAGTCTCTGGTTCATCAGTATTTGCTACAAAAGCAGCATGAAGACAAAAAAACACTCCAAGCAACTCAGAAAAGATCATTGAAAAGTATCACCATCATCACAAACATCTCCACAGTGAAGCATGGTAGTGGCAGAATCATGCTCTGGGGATGCTTCTCAGCAGCAGGCCCCGGAAGGCTTGTAAAAGTTGAAAAATATCGGCAAATAATCTGCCTTGAGTTGTTTTGTAAGGAAGAATGGAGAAAAATTACAGTGTCCAGATGTGTCTGCCTGATTGAGACATATCCACACAGACTCAGTGCTGTGATTGTAGCCAAAAGTGCATCGACTAAGTACTGACCTGAAGGGGGTGAATACTCATGCAGTCAATTACTTTACCTTGCAAATTGACATTAGTTTGCAAAAATCTGTTTTCACTTTGATGTTAGTTTTTTTTTTTGCAAATTCTTGTCAAAAAAGCAAAATTGTATTGTAACTTGTATTTCATTTACAAAAGCAATAAAAGGGTGAATCATCCCAGGGCTGGTGAATACTTTTTAAAGGCATTGTATTTTAGTCATTGTATATTTAGTAATAACAGATTAGTCTTTAAGTCAGAGATGAGCAATATGACAATCTTTATTATGATTAAATTTATCACAATATTTGTATATTTTGAATATTGTTAGTTCTTAAAAAGCACCTGCCAGATGCAAGTTTCATTATCAAGAGAGCATAAGCAGTCCTGCTTAATAGGATTTGGTGCAGTACACAAAAAGTGAATTATAAATGAATCACGACATTTTTATACACAGCACTTATTAATGGTCAGAAACAGGGTCTTTTGAATTCAAAGACCAGCAGCTGCAAGTTCCTAGTTTTAGCATCATGCTTACTCTAATCTGTGCGATTGCGTCAGCTTTTTATAGCTCGAATTTGGCACCTGTTCTCCATTTGAAAAACTGGCACGGTTCCAAATTGGCATGGTTCTTGATCGGTTGACCAGGTGCCAAGAACTGATCGTTTAAAAAAAATTAAAAATTGTGGTTGAGTCTGCTCTGTAATGTATAGGGAGAGAAAGCGGATGGTTGAGTCGCCTTTAAAATATGTGTTGACGAGAGAGTCTGTGACGTGATGGCTAAAGCTCAGGTCAGTATATTTACACAGTACGGTGCAAAAGTCTTAGGCACCTGGGAAAATTATACTTAAAACCTGTTTACTACTGTTAAGTTAGTGCTACAAACACTAATATTACAATAAATACAATTAACATTATTACAGTATGGAGTGGTTTTATGTGTGGCAAATTGTTCTCCTAACCATTTCCAGACTTTCCTCATGGAAGTCCAATATTTATTTTAGCTACAAATAAATACCTGGTTTGGCTTGTTTTACTTCATTAGATTAAATTAGGTGCTGCTTATGGAATTTTATAAATCCACACAAT
>JBBJLS010069509.1:0-12555 GCA_037577275.1 Bryconaethiops microstoma
TCTCTCTCTCTCTCTCTCTCTCTCTCTCTCTCTCTCTCTCTCTCTCTCTCTTTCTCTCCCTCTCTCTCTCTCTCTCTCTCTCTTACACACACTGCGGACTGAGAGCATGCAAAGGACAAGAGCACACACATCACACGGGCACAACGGAGCTCATTTACACACTGCTGGATCACAAGAAATGCATATATATAATTAATGATTATATTATACATCTATAATATATGATGAATAAATATTATTTATTAGAAGTATTATATATCATTATGTGAATTACATCATAATTCTAAAAACATATTAATCTTATATCATTTTTACCGTGAAGTATATTTCAATTAAATAGTAAAATAAAATAAACAATTACTATCAAATAAAAATATATTACAGAAAAAATGTTAAGAAATTGGGTAGCACATCTGTGTATTTACTATGATGATGTTGATGATGATAATAATAATAATAATAATAATATACAATATTATTATTAATAGGTTATATGTGCGTGTCCCAAACAAATAAGTCGCGTGCATATGATAAATACATAACGAAATAAATAAACAGCGGTAAAACAACAACAACAACAACAACAACAACAACAGCAATAATAATAATAATAATAATAATAATAATAATAATAATAATAATAACTACTACTACTACTACTACTACTACTACTACTACTACTACTAATAATAATAATAATAATAATAATAATAATATGTGTGTATGCCTGTGTGGCGGCTTTAGATGAGTTGGAGAAAATCCACATCTGAACACATCTGTCTGGTCACACTTCTGGGTGCTCGAGGAGAGAAAGTGGACTCATTAAAGAAACAGGATTATGAACAAGAAGCCGTGTGTGCGTATGTGTGTGTGAGTGTGTGTATGTGTGCGCGTGTGAGTGTGCGGGAAGGTATTTTAATTACAGGAACAAAAAATATCAGATTGTATGACCCTGAGGTTGGTTCACTTTTCCTGAGTCTTCTTCCAGTTATCTGTTCCAACTTAATTCATGAGGATTTATACTGTGCCTAAAGTGGATCAGAAACACACACTCACACACACACACACACACACACACACACACACACACACATTAGGTGCTCTATGGTCTGAGTAATGTTACTAATTAGATCTTAAATCTGAATAAAAAATCTAAAGAAACGTTTGTTGGTTTTGAATTCAACGGGCGGGTTATGCGTTCTGAACTCTAGCTTTCTTTTCTTTTTCTGCATTAAAGGGTCAGAGTGTGTGAGCTGTAGGCTGTGTGAAAGTGTTGGCACCCACCAGCACAGCCGTCTGATGTGTTTCGTGCTGAAAACGCGCTCTAAACGCGCCTCCTGCCGGAAAGAGGCGGTACTGCTCCTTTTTCATTTTGCTCGGTTCCTGTGTCTGTCCTAGACTTTCCTCTGTGTTTTTTCTGTTCTGTCGCTTCACTTTTGACCTCATGGAGGGGTTCCTGACCTGAAAAGCTTAATCAGATGTATTAGGGCAGAAAACCTGCATTATGACTATAATAACTTAGGGCTAAGGTTAGGAGACCCTCCCTGCCCCAAAACACACATTTCATTTTCATGTTTTGACTTCTGACTGTTGTATTTTACAGCATAAGTAGCTACAATTCACATTTTTCGTTGTTAATGCAGTAGGCAGAATAAGCAGAGGTCAATGTAAAGACATCAGTTCTAAAAAAAAAAGTGAACTCCTAAGAACAAATCTTTGTCAGAAAACAGCCTAAGTGTCTTCAAAATGGTAATAAGCTTGATATATGGAGACAAGTTTCGGAGTGTTCTCCCCAGTCCATAAAGCCTGTGTGTAACGGGCCAGAACAGCCTGTTTTGAATTCATGGCTTTTGTGATGTCACTAAATCCAGCGTGTTTACATGTATCCCACTATTCATTCAATCAAAATGTAAAATTAATCCCCATCCGCTCATGTTGGAAATTATAAGGAGTGCTTGGACTGCTTTTGAATGATGTGCAATGTAGGGCAGCCAGTCAGAACGGGGCTCCTGTGTGTGTGTGTGTGTGTGTGTGTGTGTGTGTGTGTGTGTGTGTGTGTGTGTGTGTGTGTGTGTGTGTGTGTGTTTAGGGTGGAAATGGGGTCGTTTTATTTGAACACAGTGAATGTTCTTGATTCAAGTGTGAACAGCATTTCCACCCACAACATCATGTTCCTTTAGAAAAAAAAAAAAGGAAGAAAGATAGAAAGGAAGAAAGAAAGAAAGAAAGCAGCAGAGAAGAGAAAAAGAAAAGCAAGAGAAGCTGGAAGAGTGGCAGAGATTGCAAAAAGAAGATGTAGAAAGAAAGAAAAAAAGAAGGGGGAGAGAGAGAGAAGAGAAGCAGAGAAGGGAGGAAGAAGTAAGAGTGGCAGAGATCACAAAGGGAAAGAAGGGGTGAGAGAGAGAGAGAGAAGGCAGGTAGAGAAGACAGGCAGAAAGAAAGTGGCAGAGATAAAAAGATAAGGATGCAAATAGAGAGAGAGAGAGAAAGAAAAAGAAAAGAGAGACAGAAATATACAAAAAGAAAGAGAAGGGGACCGAAAGAAAGTAGCAGGGACATTCAGAAAAAAGAAGAGAAAGAAAGAGGAAAATGCAGAAGGATGGCGAGAGAGCAAGAAAGACAGACAGAAAGAAAGAGAGAGAGACACAGAGAAAGAAAAACAGGGAGAGACATGGAAACAGAGAGAGAGAAAGAGAAAGAGAGCGAGAGAAGGGAAAAGACAGAAAGAGAGAGAGGGAGAGAGAGAGATGGAGAAAGATACAAGGAGAGAGACAAAGAAACAGTGAGAGAGAGAGAGAGGCTGGCTGTAAAGTCCTGTGCACTACAGCGTACTCCGCTGAATGTGCTCTGTTGATTTTATGAGAAAGTCCTGGCCGTGCTGCATTAGTGAGCCAAGCTCAAGAGCGCTGACCTTGGGGAATTAATCAGTGAGCCCTGCCACGGAAGCTGCGCGCAAACTCCAAGTCTGCGTATAATAAAAAACAGTGGCGAGACATCATTTACATTTCTGCAGGGAGAGGGAAAACAAACGGTAAAGAATGGCTCTGGGGGTGAGCGCATGTTTAGTGATGGTCTCCAGTACACAGAGGCCTCTCTCAGCCTTCCGTCTCTGTCCTTTTACAATAAAACATGTTTACAGATCACTTAACGTACTTCAGAACCCTCTATTTACAGCACTTTAGATCATCCAAACACTTCAGCCGCAGAGAGTCTAGCATTTCAGACTGGGCCATGGCAAAAAAGCATGGCTTAAGAGGCCCAGGCCACTGCTGGTCCCACTAAAAATAATCTTTAATAAGCTTTTTTATTTTCCTGGGTGTGGGTTAAGACTAGTCTTGGGCTAAACTGTAACACAAATGCTGATTCACCATTAATGTGGGTCTGAGAAACTCTCCCTAAGTGTGTTTTAATGGTGCTTGTTCTCACTTTATATTAATTGTCTCTAATTATTATGCAGTTACACATTAACAACACATGTAATACCATTGTGGCTACAGGTCATGTAGCTGGATTACAACAGTGCAGCTTACATAATTACATGTGTACTCCTGTAATTAAATTTAACTACATTAAATTATAGGAATAACAACTGAAGTTAATATATTGATCTCATAAACTGGACAACTGTAATCCAGATGTAACACATGAGTAGTTACACTGTCATTACATGTTTATATTATGTAATACAACATAGTTTTTACAGACACTTAATATAATGTGGGACCACTCAAGCCTTGTAATATGCTACTCTACATGTTAGCATGTAGCATAACCAGAGGATGTTTTGTTTGTGTTGCCCTACACCACAAGCAAATATGTAATGGTTAATAGTCGCATAAGGTCAACACATAGACAGGTAGGGGTTGAAAATACTCAAATTATTGCAAGGCAAATGCACAACATTAGCCTTATTTGTTTTTATAGTTTTTTCTTTCTTTCTTCTTCTTCTTCTTCTTCCTCTTCCTCTGTCAGATTTGCTATCTATCAGATCTGATAACTTGTTCCACAGTTTTCGAG
The DNA here is from genome assembly GCA_037577275.1 of Bryconaethiops microstoma. Taxonomy (NCBI): domain Eukaryota; kingdom Metazoa; phylum Chordata; class Actinopteri; order Characiformes; family Alestidae; genus Bryconaethiops; species Bryconaethiops microstoma. Next base: position 4,018 of record JBBJLS010069509.1, read on the forward strand.
ATATCAAGGTATCAACTTCGGATTGTTTGGTTTGATTGGAGGTGGTGTGCTTTTAGACAGCTTTTTAATCAGACATATGGTTTCTGAATAGGACCCTTTTTCTGATTATATCCCATAGGAATGAATAGAGTGTAAAACAAATACACTGCCATCACCCTGTCGATGACCTAGAAACCACCAGAGATACCATTTCAAACAATTAGCAACACCCTAGCAACTACTTAGAACGCTGCCAGTCACCACCATAACCTAGCAACACCCTAAAAACCACCAGGGATGCCACATCAACCAGGGAACTGCTTTGGCTGTGCAGTCACTCAGCATTTTCTTTAGAGAAGACACTTTTCTGATCACTGGTTGCTGTGGAAGGTCTGCAATTTAATATTACTGAAATTGAATAATTGTACTTTTGTCATTCTCGAATGTGGTCTAATTGATTCTGACCATATGGATACTGTTATGTATTGGATCTTCTGTTATGTATTAATGGCTTGGTCAATATTCTTGTGATGTCATCTATTGTGTTGCCAGTTGTCCTCTACCTAGAGCTCCAGTTTGGTTGTTTGTGGTTTCAAATAAAAGGTGAGGCTTGATTTGGTCAAGGATTCATTTGTCTGTTTTCCTAGCCATCCAAGTTACTTTCAAAAGTCTTGGCCAGTAAAGGTATTGACACATTTCAACATGGACTGCACTAAACTGTCCTCTCCTGAATAAATTTATTGTTCTATTTATCCTCACACAGGTTTCTCACAAGAGCCTCATGGACCTCAGTGCTAAATAATGTCAACATGAGTGTGTGACTCCAGCGTGCCGGATTAGAAAGTGTTTTAAGGTAATGAAAGGAAGTAAGAAAAATAAAAGAAAGATGCAAAGCAGGGAGAAATCAGAGGAATTTGAACCTGACCAGAGTCTAATTTATATTTGGGAAATGGCATCTGACAAATATTTTAAGTTCTAATATGTGCATAAGCTGTGCCTTCTTACCTGCTCAACAAATGAAAAGATGTTCTTTAAACCAACAGAAGTCTGAATCACTTTATATATGCAGATTAGTTCATTTCTACCAATAACTGAGTCATGCTTAATTGTACCCAGTTGTACTGATTGGATACGGATGACTGTGGCATCACTGGGGATCAATCTCCTAATGATAGGGCCAGTAGTTAGACAGTGGAACCAGTCAGCTGCCCAGAAACAGCCATTTGTTTGCATTGGGCCCAATGTGGGTTAAGGACCCCCACCACATACTGTGAGAACACACTGTTCCCCCTGTATACTCCTAATTTAGAAACTCTGGACCAAAAAACGGATGTCAGTATAAATTCAATACACTAAGCCAATATAATGCAACGAAAATAACATTTTAAATCATCCCACCGTGAATCATTGAACCATCTCAGGCTTTATGTTATGGTCAATAATTGCCATTTGCTGAACATGTGGAGGCAAGAGGTAGTTTCCAGTGCTCTAACTGTGTTCAAAGCACATGTTGTTGTCCCTGTAATGCTAACCGGCCCTCCGCAGTCGTTACAGTGGGAACAGCCCGTTACACACAACGATGTTTAGCTATCCCATGGTAACTGTATCCTCCCAAAATTTCCCTCTCCTTTTTAATTGGGGTCCAGCTTCTCTTGCCCTTTTCCCATCGTGCTCCTTCGCTGTTTCATTTCTGCGTGATGTCACTTCCAATCCCGCTAGCGCGGCCTGATCACAGCGGCGCTCAAACTGCACAAATTCACTCATGTATTCCCTGCAATAATAAAAGCAATGACTGTGGGTCGTATATTAACGTAGCGAAGTATGAGGCGAACGATAAAGGCTGTGTGTGTGTGTATGTGTGTGAGAGAGAGAGAAAGAGAGAGAGAGAGAGGTTTGAGAATTCTAAACTGTGCTGAGCTAAAGTCGCAAAACCATAACGCTGCTCCTTAAGGTCAATTGACCCCATTACAATAACAACAGAGCTTTAATAGCCAATAAAGACGGAGAAGGAGGCGCTGTCTGTCCTACCAGCAGCTCTGCCGTGACCCCGTAGGCAGTCATACGACACAGGGCTTTTATTAGCTCATATGTTATTGTAGTTGATTAGATAAATGGGAGGTGATGTATGGCGTTGGGTGAATGCTGTAATTGACAGGAGAGCTCAGAGAATGTGGGACTTCGGGTCAAACCGGGCTTCGACTTGACAGGGAATGTCAGCTGAAAAGCCTTTCAGTGGTAGCATCAGGTTGTGTTTGCACTGGGGGATAAAATGCAGTGCAAGCTTTTTGTTAGCAGTCCATTTTTTCAATACCAGCATCCTCCTCGGCAAACAGTGTATTCTCTTTAAATGATAATTCAATTATGTTTTTCTAAATTTCTGCACAATTAAGTAGTTAAGATTTTAACAGAGTGAATTTGGTGTGAAATGCTCCATTCTAGAGAAAATTACAGAGTCAGAATTGTTCACAGTGGTGGTGAATAGACATCTGCCTCTAAAAGCTCCCTCACAAAGTTATTAAATGAAATGGTTATGAATGCGTTGCCTGGTGCCTGAGATACCTGAGTTGTTTTACCAGTTTTGAGAAGCTTTTGGCCTAAAACAAAAGAATTCATTCATGGGGGAGGGATGGATTCAGGGCATTGTGAGGCAATATAGTATCCAGTATCCAGAGAAAACTTATTTAGCTCAGATTTTACCATCATCAGTGTTCTATATAAACACTCAGAAGATACGTGTAGGTTCACTGGTGGGTTTGGATTGTAAATAAAATGGCAAAATTTGGTTGTAGACCCCTGGTTTTATTCACCTGGTTCCATAACGTCTGGGTTTTGTAGACATTACAGCTGGGCATTTTGGTGCATGTAGCTGCAGACTACCACAAACACATGTGTTCCTTTTTCCATGCCATGTCTGTTGACCATTAAATAGTAGAACGCAGCCAAAAAAAGATCGACTGGCGTAAACAAGCTCACCCCGCCCATGCGTCCACCTCTGAGGGCTAAATAAATAAATTAAATGACAAACATGCATGAATCACTGCGGCTCAGTAGCAAAATTTATGGGTCTCCGCTCACCAGCCTTAATTCTGTCCTATCGGGTTTCATATTCTTGTCGTCACTCCAGCACATTAGAGCATCGGTTGAGTATGAGCAGAGTCATGGGCCATTTTAATTTGATTACATTTGTGTCCCATCCAGCACCACTTCTTTCAGCTGATATGATTTTCATGAAACTTTAAATAATGCGGTTATTTTGTCAGTCGCGGCTTGGCCTGATCTTCGCGTCTCTTTCTGCAAAATGTCATTTGCGGCCCGGGCGTATCGGATGTCACATAATCAACCCCCAAAACACAAGCTCAAATGTGTTTTGTTCATGAAAATAATTTGATAGACATTGACACAGCATGGAAACATGAAAATGTAACACGTTAAATAGCTACAGGCCCGCCAAGCCCCCATCACTTCTCTGCAAGTGTGTGGAGCCTTTTACGTCAATGTCAGACCATCTGAGATGGTATTAGAGCGAGTGGTTTAGAGGCTGACATTAATTTAGCTCTAAATCACCCTGTGTGGAGCTGTGGCTGCTAAACAGCTGGTGTCAAAGTGTCTTCCTTGGTGTGAAAGTGGTTTTGGCCTAAATACGGGTTTAAATGATTCGCTGACATCACTACAAGGGGCTAAATGAGTGGCATTAGCAGGGCAGGGCATGCTCAAAAACATGCTTGTTTGTATTAAAAACACAGCGAAAAGCTAAGAGTTCCCAAACCTTCAGTGGGCAGTAGCTTAGCTGAAGAATTGAAATGTTGCAAAACAACTATGCTAATTTCTATCAGTTCTGTACAAATGAATAAAATACTCTCTCCATCATGTTCATAAACGCTCATGAGAACCATGGAGCGAGTTTTCGTATTAGGGGCGTGGAGACCCAACGCACAGGCTTAAGGAGCTCAAGAAATGCTGATCACCCTGCTGGAATTCCTTCTGTCTGGTTACCCTCCAACATCACCATTTTGATAGGTATATGATCTCATTTCTTCATCAGTCTTTTCATGTGACATGTTTTGTACATGTGGACACAAAAACAGGAACACTAGATCAGGCCTGTTGCTATGGGCGGGCTTCAAGTGGCTGTTCCCACCCTGTTTAGTTACTTGGCCCACCCAAAAAGTAGTCATCATAAAAGGCTGGCAGGTAAACTTTACATCAATACATTATTATTTTGACATGAAAATAAAACTGCTTTGCATTTCGGATAGAAAGAAATATTTCTTGATTCTGGCCAAATTTGATTAGGCCAAAGCAGCTCCTTCTAGCTGGATTGTTTATCCAGAATTGTGCATTTGCAGCGCTACAGACTGTTTTACTTGTTTCCACCATCCACAGCATTTTTCTTAATAGGGTTGTGTTTACACTGAGCATATTTTCTTAAGCCTCCTCCCCCGCCCCCAACACCCACCCCAAACCCAGTTTTCTTTTTTTTTTTCTTTCTAAGAAACATTCACTTAAACAGCCTAATTTCTCCACACTGGAACCATCACCGAATTAAACACACCCACAATTACCATGAAAACTCCCACTACAATCTCACCAGAGATTTGAAACAAAAAGAAAACACCTACAGTACACAATTGTGATTGGGCGATTAAAACATCCCCAGTTTCCTCCATGACTGTCATTGGCTAACAGGGAAACCACCACATTTCCATCTTAAAATGCTTACCCACCACAACTTTCATCCACGTTTTGGGCCCGTCTCAGACTACAGTTGCATAGCAGCTGAACTCTGAGAAGGTACTACAAGAAATTTGCAGAATGAATGCAGTTCTAAGGCTGCTGCCCTGTGTCCCGGGGCAAGGCACTTAACCTCAATCTACCCTGGGGCAAAACCCCACAGGCATGCTGACAAATGACATGCTGAAATTTTGAAGGTTAGCTGTGTTGGTGTGAGGCTCCTCTCTCTAAAGAAAGGTGTTTGGATGTTTTGATGGGTTTTAACCTTGGTTGTTTGGCTGGACAGTATTTATAGAAACAAAACACCAAACAGAGGCAGACGAACAGCATTTTACAAATGTATTAATTTAGTGGGCACTTTTAGAATGTGAGACCAATCTGATAAGCGAAGAGAAACTGTCCGCATTCATGGTTTAAAAGATAACAGTCTTATGTGTTATTGTAGCTTGATGTAATCTAAACCAGAGTCATTGATCAGTTTTTTAAACAAGCCTTATGCACAATTTTAGGAGCAGAACGGTCTTAAACGCTTGGACATTGCTGCAACCATCACACTTACAGCAAAACTAAGTGTATCGTCACTATCAAGGCAAAATCTAAAAAAACAAAAAATCTTATTTTTTGTTTTTATGTTTGTTTTCATAGATTTTGAAAATACCAAGTGCTGTTTGATCCCTGATAATGCCATAGACATCTGCGCCAGTAGTCAGAAATCACTCTTCCACTGCATCACTGCATGATACCGGCTTGACTTGACTTGTCGTTCTTGGTTTTCCATTAGGCAAATCTAGTACCCAGTACCTGGTACTATTTTTTGTACCTAATCCATTGTGGTTCCAAGCTGAGTAGATACCAAAACGTGACATGAAAACCTTGAAAAGTACAGATCAGAGACAATCATCATGTAGGGTAGTCCTCCTTCTCCGCATCACTTAACATGACGATAGTCATCACAGGCCTCTATTAGCTGACCCAACAGAATTACAGTGTGTTTGTTTGAAAAAGAATTCTTTTAAAATTTGATGAACTTCCACATAATGTAAAGGCTCTTGGATGAACCCTTAAAATTGTAATGAACTTTATGTGAAGGTTTTTATAACTCTAGAAGTTTCTTCACACCAACACATTTAATTAACAAAAAATGGTTCTTAGGAGAACTAAACTCTGATGGTTCTCTAGGACAGTGTTCCAGTGCCTGGCTTTATATGATTCAGAGGAAGAACGTCTTGCAACCTCCCAATGTTGGTGATATTAGGTGATGGGGGATCCTAGCTAGTGAGAGGAATTGAAGACTAAATTAGTCTGAAGACTGAAAAAGATGCAAAAATAAAAAAGAATGTACAACAAGGACAAATACAGTGTAGGTTTCAGTGACATATTTATTACCTCAATCATTTGTAGTTGTCAAACACTGTATATTCTATAATGTAAATATTATTGGTATGACAAGTGATTTCATACTTTTTTTTAAACTACCTTTAAGATTCAGTTACCACTTTTGTGATCTCCAGTTTACAACCACAAGGTAATCTGGATGTTTATTTTTATTTTAACTTCATTCTTGATGCTGTACACTTTGGAAACAATGGGCTTTTTACAGCTTTGTAGAAATTATCTTAAAGCTGTGAAGCACAATAAATTCATTTTAACATTAATTTAAAGTCACGTTGGTTTTGTTTTCTCAAAAAACATGATGAAACTTTTTGAATGAAACCTTTTGAACAGTAGTGTATGGAGGAGGGGGGTTGGGGGATTCTGCCGACATGAGGTTTGCATTCAAAGTGGACAAAAAAGCTGCGTGACACCTTAAGTATCGTCTGCAGAGTTCATGAGTGTAGAGACCTTGTTACCATTTATTTAGTGGTCACGGGGTCGTAGACTTGCTGTTCTGTCTTGTTTTGTCTGAGCTGCGAGAATGGGATACCATATTACTACACCTTTCCTTCAGGGTCAGGGGTCCTTCACCATGGCCACGAAATCCAAACAAACACAGCTACTTATTTTAGTCTTCTAACTTTCTATATGACCATGACCTCTTATTTTGTGAGTTGATTGAGGTAAAGCCTTGATGAATAACCTGGATTCCAGTTCCAGGCCTGTCAGTCTTCTTCTTTGAGTACTTGATACCTGACTTGTTGGTCAAAGAATTGAGCCTGTCAGGGTGAACATGTTGTGTCATAGATGTTGGCTTTCAGAATACAACTGCACCCAGTTAGGTGCAAGCCTTTATTTTGAGATAGTATAAGAATAAATGTTCTTGTTCTTAACCCTCCTATTGTGTTCTGGTCAAATCTGACCTATTTTCAAATTTTCTCTCTAGAAAACACAGTTAATTTCATCAGTTTGTCATAAAGTTCCATGACTTTGTTTACACAAGGCACTGGAATGCATAATTTTTTTTTTAATTGTCTGTTTTACTGTTTTACCCTTTCCCCCCACAGGGACCTATCTCCAATTAAATTTTTACTCCATGGGAACCATACCTGTTAACAGTTCATTCAAATGAAAATGCAAAATTCCTGAAGAAATTTTGAGATTGGCCTGCTGCTCAAAATCTCCATAGCAACTGCTTCCTTCACCTGAGCAACCATCTTGTATACCTTTGCAACCACACAGAAACAAGTCCTACACCCTAGCAACTACCTGGAAACTACATAGCAATGACCTCCTACACCATACCAATCACCTTTTATACCATAGCAACCATCTGGAAACTCCCTAGTGTAACCGGTTACTGCCCCTGTGTTACTGGCATCACCTCTCTGCGTTGTGTTTGGCCAGGTCTGGCATGTGGGTGCAGGACGCATGGAAAGACGAGGCAGCCACGTTCACCCTTTCAACTGTTTATTGCCCAGAGAGAGGCCTGTTTGGCTCCTGCTCCGCCTGCTCCAGCATACAGAAAATGGAGGGGCAAGCACATGGGCACACAACTTAAATAAAATATACATAAAACATACATAAACTTAGAAATAATACATTTTAAACAATAATCTACAAACATATAACACACTAACGCAAGAAATATACACAGATGACTCAAATAAAGACAAGATTACAGAAGATGCGGCTCCGTCACTTCTTACCTGCTCCCTCATATAAAATGGGAGGGAGCGAAAGAAGTGAAGAAACCGGTTATAAAGGGAAAACTGAAGGGTGTTATGGGAAATGTAGTTTTTAAGATAATAAAACAAATAAATAACCAAATAAAACAAAACAAAACAGGATTTTAAGGGAATTATAAACAATAAACATATAAATATAAATATACCCATTACACAGCCAATCAGAGCAGAGCTTATTTACGTATATCATGGAAACAGTTTCATCGTAACGAGATGGTTCTGTACTGAACTGGCCTGTTTCTGCTGAATATAAACACCTGAATGTTTTTCTTCAGGTGTTTTTATTCGGTGAGGGTGAATGATATTGTATGAATATGAATAAATTGAGCTCTTGATTGATGTGTCCAGTGTGTAAAGGCTCGTTTCCTCTCCGGGGCTGATCTGATCTGACAGTAAACAGAGGGTCTGAGCAGGACATCCTGTTCCTCTGCTGTCCAAACAGAACGTCTTAGGGCAGCGGGACGTCCCAGCGTCTCCGCACAACAAATATCAGCCCTCAGATTACAGGACAGGAAAAAACATCTCTCTTCCCAGCAGCTCCTGTGTCCTCCACTCCTCTCTCTCTCTCTGTCTCTCTCTCTCTCTCTCTCTCTCTCTCTCCTCTCTCCTCTCTCTGTCTCTCTCTCTCTCTCTCTCTCTCCCTCTCTCTCTCTCTCTGTCTCTCCTCTCTCCTCTCTCTGTCTCTCTCTCTCTCTCTCTCTGTTCC
>JBBJLS010069530.1:0-32498 GCA_037577275.1 Bryconaethiops microstoma
CTGCAGGCCTCACTTGCCTCAGTTAAGGTCAGTGTTCATGACTCAACCATAAGAAAGAGACTGTGCAAAAATGGCATACATGGCAGAGTTTCAGGCGAAAACCACTGCTGACCAAAAAGAACATAAAGGCTCATCTCACTTTTGCTAAAAAAAAAAAAAAAACATCTTGATGATCCCCAAGTCTTTTGAGACAATATTTTGTGGACTGATGAAACAAAAGTTGAACTTTTTGGGAGGTGTACGTCCCGTTACATCTGGCGTAAAAGTAACACCATTTCAGAAAAAGATCATGCCAACAGTCAAACATGGAGGTAGTCTAAGGCTGCTTCAGGACCTGAATGACTTGCAGCGATTGATGGAACCATGAATTCTGCTCTCTACCAAAAAATCCTGAGAGAGAATGTGCAGCCGTGACCTGAAGCTGAGGTGCACTTAGGTTCTGCAGCAGGACAATGATCCAGAACACACCAGCAAGTCCACCTCCGAATGGCTTAAAAAAACAAAATGGTTTCGGAGTGGCCTAGTCAAAGTCCGGACTTGAATCCAGATGCTGTAGCATGACCTTAAAAAGGCGGTTCATGCTCGGAAACCCTCCAATATGACTGATTTAAAACAATTCTGCAAAGAAGAGTTTTTCACATAGGACCATGTAGGTTTGGATAGTTTTTTCCTTAATAAATAAAATCACTTAAAACTGCATTTTGTGTTTACTTCGGTTATCTTTGTCTAATATTTTAATTTGTCTGATTATCTGAAACGTGCAAAAAAATAAATCAGGAAGGGGTAAATAATTTTTAAAGCACTGTATCTGTAGTATTCTGTTTAAGGAGGGTATTTTAAAAAACACTTTTTCAAAATAAGGTGATCAGGCTTTTCTAGCTTTCTAAAGAATATACTCACACATATCACCAATTAAACACATTTATTCTAAAATGTTCTACCAATATGCAGCCAAAACCACTAGTGTTTCTCCAGGGTCAGTCACATATTCAGTTACAATATGAGATGCAGTATACAATACATCCTAAGTCATGGCAAGGACTAAAAATGTATAAAAGGCTTTTTCTGGTATTTTACAGGTATGAGCATTTGCTTCATTGAGCTACACATCAAACAAATAACACTCAGCTGCAATACACATCAGCTTTGCAAACCTCCAACACAAACTGACATACCTAAAAACATTTTTTGTGGAATATCAAAAGAAAATAAAGGCCTTCTTTTGAGGTGGTAAATTTGCTTGAAGTAGTCTACTCAGCTACATTAACCTCCCTGAGCTCATAGTTTCAGCAGCCTGCGAATCACCCACTGTAACAGGTGAATTCGAAGCTTAATCCACACAGGCTTTTACTCAGTGGAGTGACAGATTTGGAAAGTGGGCAGTTAAGTGAATGATGTACGAGTCAGCTGCTTTTTATCACCCCTCAAATAGGTGAAAGTGAATAAACAGCCTAACACAGTTTTTATTGAAATATTAATTTCACAAACAGTTTTGCTTTGGTCATATTCTGCATCTGTCTGCAAGTAAAACGCTTGAGATTTGTGGCCCAAAAAGTGGACCAGAAAAGCCACCTCACAAGTAGTCCTGCATTCAAAGCATCTGCATCATCTAGACAGCAACACTGCAACAGAACCAGGGAAAGGTTTCAAATTCAAGTCAGTCATTTCCTTTAGCAAATCACAGTCAGAGCCAGAGAGCTTTCGTCCTTTGTGTCCGACGGCCACATCTTGTCCAACACATTCCTCCTAGATTCACAGTGAAACTGTACTGAATAAGGTTGGGCTCCTTGGGGCTATGTTACCAGTAGCTATTTTTGCCATTTATTTTTAGTGTATTCTCTCAAAATTGTAAAATTTTTGGATGGAATTCTCCTGACCCACAGGCCAACCCACGTATGATGCTCAGGCAAACTATGGATAAATGCGAACAGTCTAGACACATTTTCTGCCTTTGTGAGTATATTAGCTCATTCATATCAATGATATTGTATGTGTTAGTGTGGTCCTTTAAGGATTAGTATATGTGCATGTTAGCATTAGGTTCCTGTGATCTACTTGTGTGTGTTCAGGATTCAGGATGGTGTTTTTTGGTGTGTATACGCAGGTACTGTTTCCCAGCGAAGCGTTTGCCACAGTGCATGCATTCATATGGCCTCTCACCCGTGTGAACAGTCTGGTGGGCCGTGAGGTGGCCGGACTGGGTGAAGCGTTTACCGCACTGTTCGCAGCGGTACGGACGTTCGCCGGTGTGTATCCGTGTGTGTGTGTCCAGGCTCTGGGCCGTGGTGAAGCTCTTTCCACAGATCGAACAAATAAAATGCCTTTTGCCACCAACTCCAACTCCAACTCCGCCCCCTCGCATGGAACCACGCCCTCCGAACAGCCCGAGCCCTGCAACGTTTCCCAGGGCAACCAAATGCTGCGCCGCATAGAGAGGAGAGTTATGGGCTGTTAAAGTGTCTGAGCAAATTCCAGTGTGGGAGTGAGAGAGCGCATTACGCATGGGGTGTGTGTTCCAGTCCAAGGCAACGTCCAAATCCGCATCACACACCATGGGCTCCCTCTTCACACACATTTTATCTGAAAATGCCTGGCCGTGACCAGTGGCGTCAGAGAGTGAGTGAACGTCGCTGTGCATGTTAATGGAACAGAGTGGCTCATCTGAGGCTGTGAGGTCTATGCTGGACTGCTGGGACTCCTCTGTATGTGAGTGTGTATCTGTGAGCGTGTTTATGTGAGGGTTTGGGGAATGCGCATCTGAAAGAGAGTGTAAGTGACCCTCATCATTTGCAGAGTGTGTGTCTGATGGGCCGTCCTGTGCCGAGAGCTCCACCACTTCCCCATCAGGAGACTCGTGCGCTACCAAAGCAACTGCCTCACCAGCATCATCATCATCATCATCATCATCATCATCTGTGGAGAAAGCACACAAAGTACAAACAAGGGCCCAATCTACTTCGTATTACATTCATGACAGAGGCCACAGCACTCACCGCCTCCTGCCTCCTGACCTTCTTCTTTAACCTGTAAGGCAACAGGTCCCCTCTCTTCTGAGTCACGTGACTGTGGAGCCAAACAATCAAATCAGAATCAGAAAAATGCTGGAAATTTATTATGACTGCAAAAACACAGAGAGACGAGAGAGAATATAAAATATGAAGTCTGAATAAATTTGAAAAACGTTCATAGTTCATCAACTATGTAGAAAACTTCACATAATACTGGCAGGGCCGTTCTTAGGCATACGCGAACTACACATCCGCGTAGGGCCCCGACCGGACCAACCGCGAGGGGGGCTCCGGCGCGAAAACACCCCCCACCTAGAACGACAACGAGAGGGGCCCCAGCCCGGATCGCGTACCACACCCACCCCCCGGCCGTGTTGGGCCCCCAAGCTGCTAGGAACGACCCTGATACTGGTAAGATTATTGTACATGACGACATCGATACTGCAGATAACTAAGAAAACTTCACATGATACTGCACATGGTCAGACTACCGCACTTTATAATAATAAGGTATTGCAAATAATGTTTTAGCACCTGACAAGAACATTGCACGATACTGCACAATGTAAGAACATTGCACATAATAACAGTAGTAGCAATAATAATAGTAATAATGATAATAATCGTCACCATAATAATAAATATGATATTTACATAATTAAATGATTTATCACCCATTTTGAAAACTTACATTTATACTGCACATAGTAAGATAATTAATTGCACATATTATTTCAAAGAATCTGTAGACTTTATTGGTCCTGGAGAAAATGGATTAATTGTTTAAAGTGTCCATTTGTCATACATGAACACACCACAGCATACAGTGTGAACAGCACGAAATTTTCTGTCTGTATTTAACCCATTCACCAAGCAAAGCAGTGGGCAGCCAGGAACACAGCGCCTGGGGAGCAGTGTGTGGGAACGGTACCTTGCTGAAGGGTGTCTCAGTGGTACCACTAGCACTCCTGCGATTCGAACCCACAACCTTTTGATTGCACGGACAACTCCCTGACCACACGGCCACCAGCTGCCCCATCAAAATAAGCTGCGACTTTTTTAAAAAGCGTGTTTAAATAATAAAACATTTCGTCCTCACCTCCACCAGGGTGCGGCGGGAAGACCCCCCGCTTTTTCTGCACACAGTTGCCTCACACAGCCCCCCTTCTCCGCTCCTCTCGCGGGACCCCACGCGCTCCTCCCCGTATCCTCGCGCCGCCACGATGGACTCTATGAGCTGCAGTTTCCTGCGCAGCTCCTCATTCTCCTTGTCCCGGCGGGAGATCTCGGAGTGCAGCAGCGCGTATCCCTCATCCACCAGCTCGCACACCTCCGCCACGGCCGCGCGCGTCAGGGTCTCCATGATCGAGGCCAGCTGCGCGTGGAAGGCGCGGTAGTTTGCCATCCTCTCTACTCCGGGCTCGGAGGTGGTTCAGTCAGGGGGCTGTGGAGAACCTAAGAACCTCGCGGTTCTAGCTGGAGAACCGTTTTTCTCCTGTTCTAACAGAGCTCGAGCTCCAAACGACGGCAAACTGTGTAGGGCAGTGGAAATTTCCGGGTCCTGCTATTGCCACGACTTTAAAATAAAGGTCCTGGGGCAAAAAAAGAAATAGATCTATAAAAGAGAAAGAGATCTATAATAAATCGGTATTATTTAAAAAAATTGATGAAATATTATATTGTGTTATGAGATTCCTTTATTGTCATTGCACAGACTACAACGAAAGTTGTATCAGTTTATTACAAAAATATGCAATAGTCCAATAGAGAACAGCGCAAGACAATACAGTACAGTACAAAACAATACAGAACAATACAAGATAGAACAGTACATTACAAGTCTTCGTGCAAAAAAAATCCTCTGACGGTTAAATAAAACAAGTCAAGATAAGTTGATTCCTTTATTATTGCACAAAGTACAACGAAAATTGTAGCAATCCTAAAAGGTACATAAAATACAACGTTTTTATTGTTCATGATTTAGGCCAGTCGAGCGCCTGTCATTTCCTGGTCCTGATATTTCCAAGATATTTAAAATAAAAGTCCTAGGGCAAAAAATAAATCATCTATAACCAACCACACACACACACACACATATATACACATATCATTTGGTATAATGGTCAGGCGTCTTATATGGTAATGGGAGCGCTGTACGTGTCGGCTGGCTTTTGCGGGGTAAGGTGTCCCATTACTTTTGTCCATATTAAATAGTACAACGCTCGCATTACTTCGAACTTTCAAAATAACAGGATTTTTAAAAAATCTGCGTTAACACGCGATAATTGTCGGCGTTAAGTAAATAGTGCGTTAATGCGATAATAACGCGTTAACGTTCCTAGCCCTGAACTATGTATATGTGTGTGTGTGTGTGTGTGTGTGTGTGTGTGTGTGTGTGTGTGTGTGTGTGGTCAGCCGCGAAATGTTCCTTGGAATGTACACAGGGGCGTATGCAGTAATAAAGTACTAAAAAACACATATACATATATTTGCATGTATCTGTACACATTTTAGTACATAGAAAATGGCCTTCCCCAAACTATACCCACAAAGTTGGAAGCAAGGCGAGGTCCAATATGTCTTGGTATGCAGCAAACCCTAAAAAACAGGTGTGTCCCAATACTTTTGACCATATATTGTACATTTCCTTAAGGGCCTCACTCGTCTGCGAACACGTGCACCGAGCATGCGTACAGGGAAAGCCCTGCGTTTCCGGTGTTCCACAAAAACACGCTGTCGTGCTTGGCTGTCCGTGTTTCTGTGTGTGAAGCGAATACAATTTCTCCTCTCCAGTGAATATTCATCTGGACACCAAGGCGCTGCCATGTCAGAGTCCTCGCGCTTCCACTCCCAGTTGGCCTCGATCATGGAGGTGCTAGCGAACGCGGCAGTGGCAGAGATCTGCGAGCTGGTGGATGATGGGTACGCCGTGCTGAGGCTGGAGATCTCTAGGAGGGAGAAGGAGATCGAGGGTCTGAGGAGAAAACTGCTCGCTCTGGAGTTACGGGCAGCGCGAGAGAAGGTACAGCGCTCTGGCAGCTGGACTCGAGAGGAGCGGGGTAAGTTAAGACTTCAGGTGGTAGGATACACTATATAGACAAAAGTATTGGTATACATCTCTTTTTCAGTGTTTGAGCTAGGCCCCTTACTTCCAGTGAAGGGCAATCTTAATGCTTCAGCATACCAAGACATATTGAACCACGCCATGCTTCCAGCTTTGTGGGAAGGCCTCTTCTACTCCAGCTTGACTGTGCCCCAGTGCACAAAGCAAGGTCCACAAAGACATGGGATGGGTTTGGTGTGGAAGATCTTGACTGGCCCGCATGGAGCCCCGACCTCAACCCCATCCAACACCTTTGGGCTGAACTGGAACAAAGACTGCTAGCGAGGCCTTCTCGCTGAACATTAGTGCCTGAAATAATAAATGCTTCTACAGATTGAATGGGCAAAAATTTCCACAGAAACACTCCAAGATCTTATGGAAAGCCTTTCAAGAAGAGTGGAAGCTCCATGTTAAAGTCTGAGTTTGAATGCAGTATCATTAAAGTCACTGTTGGTGTAATAGTCAGACATCACAATACTTTTGTCCATAGTTTATTATGGTCCCCTTTTATCTGGAGACCCATAATACCTTCCCTAAAGCTGCCCTAAACATTTGCTGAAAACAGATGCAGCTGTGTTGTGTTGTGCATTAACGATTCATGTCTTCAGCTGAACCCCGATGTCGTGTGAAGCCAAGCCTTGGGTCTCGAGCCACAGTGCAGGTTCGAGAGGAGCCGCATGCGTCTCCGCCTCCACCGGTCCCTCAAGCAGAGGGATGTTATACTGCTGCAAGCTCTCCACACACAAATACAAGGGTATCTGCTCTGTTTCTCCCACTAAGACTTGTCTGGAACTACATAAAAACTGATCTGTAGAAGAGCATAACTATGAAGTATACTGCTTAACATATAGGTGCACATTGTAGTTAACAGTTGCTCCATTCTTCAGTGTCAGGACCAACAGCATGGTAGTCACACTGACCTTCTGCAACACATAGTTGATCACATAGCTGTGCGGCTGGAGTTTTCTGGTGCAATATTGCTGTGTTTCATTTAATGTGTCCTGCTACCAGGCACCTGAAGATACTCTAGTGTTCTGCATGTTTAAATGCTTTCCCTATATACCCACTTTAATTAAGTAAGGGGTTGTTAATGAGCATCAAGTATTTTGGGACCAGTGTACCAATTTCTGTTTCTGTCTTCGCAGCCAAAAGAGGAGTGTGATGACATTCTAATTGTAGAAAGCAGTAACTTCCAGGCACAAGGTAAAAACCACACACTTTTCTCTCTGTATATCGGGATGTTAGTTGCATGCTCATTTCTTGCTTTGGTGTTTTTTTTTTTTTTTACAGGTGATTGCTCTGCCACTGATGGGCAGATCCTCCAGCCCTTAGGAAGAGAGGAGCTCAGTGAGCAAAACCTGTTTGCACCGAGAATAGATGCTCTGGGCCAGTCCCACCCAAACACACACGTGCACACACACACTGAGTCCATCACACAAGACACACACACCTCTGATAACCATAGCCACAACCTCACACCCACCTGTTCCTACTCCATGACGTCTGAGCCTTTATCAGTACACCCAACTGCAGTAGATTCACACATCCCAGACACACCGTTTTCTTTGCATGGAACAGAACACACGCCACACTTGCCGAGCTCACAGACGACCCTTCCTCCCCATCCCCCACTTCCTGTCATTGGTGCAGAGACAGGGTCAGGGGGTGGGAGTCTGTTTGTGTGTCCATTCTGTGGGAAATCGCTGGCGTCTCTAAAGAACCTTAAAATCCATGTGCGCGTTCACACTGGGGAGAAGCCGTTTGCCTGCGCTCAGTGCGGGAAGCGCTTCTCGGATTCCAGCAACCTGAAACGGCACCAAAGTGTACACACCGGTGAGAGACGGTACCGCTGCTCGCACTGTGGGAAGGGCTTTGCTCAGTCAGGATCACTCAAAGTGCATCTTACCATTCACACAGGCCAGCGGGGGGTCCGCTGTGGGGAGTGCGGCAAAACCTTCATCTCCAACTCGCACCTTAGAAACCATATGAGTCATTCTCACGTAGCAAAATGAGACACTCTAATGTGTTTTAGGCTTCATCAATTTGATAATCTTCCCTTGTTGATGACCAACAAAATAATTTTGCATTGAGACAGTGATGTACAAGTATTGAGAGTTCTGATCTGTTGTCCAGACCTTCTGGTTTTACTTTTTTTTTTTACTCTTGCAGGACTGAGCTGGTGTGAGCAGCTCAAAAAAGTGTTTGTTTTTAGTTGTCTTGGGGTATTTTTTTAGTCCATTTGAGTACATTTTTCAGACAAAACTGAAACTTCTGTGTGAAGATGCTTTTTTAAAATGCAAGAAGAAAAAAAATGTAGAGGATGAAGAAATGGATGTGTTGAGCAGGAGTGGGGGTGAATTTTTCCTTTTTCTTGAAGTAACTGCTGAGAGAGCTAAGCAAACAACACAAGGGGATCCACGGCCTCACAGAATCCGCAAAAGTGCAAAATGATCAGCAATAACTTAGATGTGAAAGATATAGTAAAACTTGCCCTTGGTGTAAAATGTCCTTTGGTTTTGTCCCCCCTTCTGGTGCAAATGGAAGGGGTCCCAGATGTACAAACTGTGCATTTACAACGTACCCATGTTTTTAGATAAGAGATTTATTGATAGTTTTGTCCCCTTTAACGATTTTGCAAAATTGCTCTGATTGCCTGTTGCCTTTTATTAGTGTTTAGAGTCAGCAAGTTTTCTATTTTCAGGATGTCTGTGGTAACTGAGAAACGCTAAACATGCTGGAGCGTACCTTTGAGACTACAGCATGATTAATGTGGGGTGTAAGAGTGGGGCATATTAGTGTTAAATGTGTAAAGTTTCTATACTGTTCCTATGACGATTCAGTGCCTTTTATCTGTTATTTTTGTTTGTGGGAGTCAATGATGTAAAACGCTCAGTACATCTGTTTTCATCTTCATTCTCAGTAATAAATGTCATCTTATTTTGATTCCCTTTTGAAATTTTTTTTAAATTAATTTTTTAAAATAAGATCATAAAATATCACTAATTTCTTTTCACAGTAAAATAATTAGGATTTGCATTAATTTGGATAGCTGTCTCTGAAAGCTGACTATTCAAAATGTTTAAAAGAAAAAATGTCCTGCTTGTTTTTGTCTACATCAGAGGCCTCTTTATTAGTGGACCATATACAACCTCTAGTCATAGTTAGTAGTTACATAACTGCATTGTATGGTGTTCACTGTCAGCCATCAGGCAGTCCTGGGAGGTCTCTCAGGAACAGTCATGTTTAAAGAGAGGAGAAAACTTAGGTGGTTATCAAAATGGTTTATTGGCAAAGGTCTGAGTTTCTTGACAAATAAAAAGCACTGCTAAAAATAACTGGGGTGAACAGCCAATAAAAATACAACGCCTGTATGATTACAGCTTGGCATGCAAAGGGACAATACAAAATCTGTTCATCATCTAAAATCCTTTAGCATTTTTATACAAAGGTGTGCCAGCTGATGCTAAGTGAAAACAGTTTAAGTCACGAATGAGAACTGATTGCATTACACATTAAACAAGAAGAGAAAAAGTACTGGAAATAAATTTGTGCGTGCAGGCAGAAACGGAGTTTAATAAGAGATCCCAAATGACAGAATGAGATGAGCTTATATTCTGCTATACCAATCTGAAAGAAAGCTGTTTCCACTTTGCACTTGAATAATTTTACTAATTACACAGCAACTTTGAAAAATGAAAAGCTGTCATATATATTGTATGACACTTGACAAAGCTCTGGAACCCTGACGGCTGGGGGTTCAAACCCTGTTAGGTACCACATAAGGCCGCAGGTCTTCGTGTCATAAGGTCATTACTCACTAAGGACTGCTGTTGTGCAAGTCACTGAACTAGTGACACAAGCTGTTCTCAGTGCACAAACACAACAAAGCTTTCGAACAGCATTCTATCTTTGTGTGTTTTACTGTCACACTCAGATTGATTTACCTTTTCGCTCTGACAGACTTTTACACACTAAAACACTTTTAAAGGGCCCATATAATGGAAAAACAAATCGTTTCTGTTTATTGTACCATATGAACATACGGCATTAACTTAGAGATATGGACATTAAGCTGCGGCACAGGTTGTTTTCAATTCTGTTTTTGTGTTGTCATAAAAACCGGTACATTTCCATATATTTGCAATCGGCAGCTATAAATTTGGCCCCCCTCACTCTCAATAATATAAGTATTTCAATCTAGACTGCTTTTTAAAACGACATAATTCAAAACAGCCAATCATAACAGAGGTCATTTCCATGCATCAATCTGTTTGTCAATTTTCGCATTGATAATCACATTATCACAATAACATCAACAGCACACTTTGGTGGCCTTCTAGTTTGTGGCCTTTTAATAAATTAAATGGTGAACACGAACAGATGAAATACAATATTTTGCTTATTTCATGTTCTTAATTTAACTGGTGTCTTTTTTCCTGGACAGAATTCCTTACTCTCATTTAGATAAAACAAGCTGGTCGGTTTTTAAGCCTACATAGAGATTTTCCGTAGCATCAAGCAAACATGATGCCTTATAACAAAACTGATTTTGTTACGAAAGATCAGTAAATATCTCTGGGTCATGGACATATTTCTAATACAGACTGGACCCTGTATTGGAATGTACATGCAAGTAAAACTGCACATAAAAACCCTGGGGTTGCACACGCAGCGCTGCATATGTGTCCACCAGCCACAGTTACAGTGCCATATCAAAAGCTCATAACTGTTTTATTTTTTAAATATTCTAACAGCTGCCATTCACCCTGCAAAACATTTCATGATGAATGGACCCATAGAAATGGTCCGAAATTACCTGGAACAAAATACTGACATTATCTTACACTAAGGATAAGAATTTTTTTCCACTTCAGAGATATAACAGTACAGATAGCCAGGCATGGCTGAGGGTCCCCAGGGACAGATTTGGAAAGGCACTAAATGAGCAATAAGCAGCATCTCTCCATAGGAAAACTGGCACATTTTAATGCCCAGTAGCCGTCTTCACAACCTACTGCCCTTTTAAAGAAGGGGGTTTTAGTTACATTACCCACAACTTTCAGCAAAAGCAAAATAGGCTAAGTGAAACAAACACAGAGCATGACATAAATGTGGTGGCAACTGCAATAAACAGTCCCTTCCCTCTGGTACCAAAATACTGAAATGCTACAGGTACAGGACTATTGGGATTTATCTTTATCATCCGTTTACCACGTGTTTCCTCTTGAGAAACATGAAGCTAATGCAACATCACTGGATAGCTAAACATACTTGGAAGAGAACACTACCCACCTGCTCTTCTACACCGGCTAACAAACGTCCACCAGACCAACAGACATTAGTTAATGCTAACAGTCATTAGTGCTAAAATTATGCTAATGGATTGGGGGGCATCCTACCTATCAAGAGAGCTGATGCTTCACCTTGGAGCTCTTCATAGTAATTCTGGAAGTTAGTCCCTTCTTTTGAGGGATTATACATCACATCCCACGAGTATCCTGCCCTACGCTAGGTGAGCAGGTGTCTAATAACCTTAAATTACTTCAAGACACCGCATATTTTGTCCTGTTGGAAATGCATGAATTGCAGTACTGCTAAATTTAGTGATAGTCAATTATTGGGGTGTGTTGATCTCGCATGGCAGCAGGCTTTTCAGTCAACCCTCTTTTCAAGTTCATTGTAATTGAGTTTGACATGGTAACACCACTATGGTCTTATTTAACAAAACAGTAGACCGATCTCATGCTTAATTGTGTTAGTTTCAGCTGGCCAAGTAAACAACACTACCCAGCCAGTAACAGCGTTACTTCTCTGTTTCTATTGCTAAGAGAACATCAAGAGCAATTTGGTTAAAATTCTGAAGACCTGAATAAAATCATCCTGATTCTGCAACAGTGAAGCAGGACACTGATGCCTGTATTTTGGCAGTAAAAGATCCAAACAGCTTAGCTGATGTGTCTGTCTATACATCTACTACAACAAATAATAATAATAAAAATAATAATATATTAATAATATTTATACAGTGCAAACCAACATGTATTGGTTTATAATAGAGTTAGCTTTCACTACGACTGGTACACACTCAGATAATCATTGATAATTAATCAGTTTAATTGTTTTTTTAATTGCTTTTGGTCCATATTGTGTAGAGGTCTGCTAACCAATCGGGCTCAGCTTAGTTTTTTGATAAGATTTTCATGACATATTTCGCCCACTCTCATGCATGTTCTCTCACACTGCATTTTCACAAAAATACACTGATTACACTGTGAGTGTTACAGACTGCATATGTGCAGGATGTGCAAAACACCAGTAATGTTGGATACATTTCAGGGCTTAGTAACAAAGTAAAAGCTCTGAAGAACCATGACTGTAACAGTCCATCTCCCTTAGTAAGTGCAAGCAGGTTAAGGTTCAGGTTGGGCTTGGGTTTCAAATTTAGCAGTACCTGTCAGGCCAGGTTAGGATCAGATTTCAAATTTAGTCCTACCATTCCAGACTGGGTCAGAGTTGGGCCTCAATTTTATGCGCATGCAGACCTCTATTATTGTATAATAATTTCCTGACTGTCCACTAATTATATGCTCATAATACAGTACAGCCAAGTCAAGTTTTAGACTTTAGAAATGCTGTACTAATCAAAAATCTCGTGTGGGAACAGTTAGTGAAAGCACCCATGCAAATTTAGATACAGGACAGACGAGCGTGTGTGGCATAACACATTAAAAAGAATCTGATTATGCAACATTTTCTGACTATGTTCCTTTTCTCAGAGTCCCATGATCTAAACCCATGAATAGAGAACAACACACAGAACCATATGGTCACACAGTCACTGACACAAATTTGTCTTCTGACACACTCTCACATACAATGATGTGCATTCACAAACATCCTCATTCACAGTGTCCTTACACTCAGACGTGGACATCCAGATTCAGCTCCACTTGCTGCTGACAGTGGTGATTTTGGGTGTGTGTATTTTTTTGTGAGATTGCATTCGTGTTGCGTCATCACTCATTTCGGGAGGTGATGTCCTATAAGAAAGACATGAGGTCTCTGTGAGCACACTCCAGGCAGAACTTTCACATAATCATACAGAATAAAGGTGGATGATATGATAAAAAAAATTACGGTTCAATTACGTTGAATCCAAAAAATTTTGGCACCCATCGTGTACAAATGATGGGTTTAAATGATTTTCTAAGTGAAAAAAGTACACATCCTCTTCAAACAACACTTTTAGACATTTTAATGTGCAATTGTTGTTAATTTACTGAATTTAACATATTCACAAAACTTGGCCTGTAGTAAAATTAAAGCATATATTTTCCCTTTTATTTTTTCTCAATATGTTGAACTCATCAAATATATAGAAAATTAAAGATATGGTGAACATTTTATGAAATAAGACACATTAATGGGCTGACATCTAACCCTCTGCTTTAAGCAACTGTTATACATTGGTTTTATTATTTTGCCTGGTTTTATTATTTTGCCTGTTTTTGGTCTAATTTTCACAGATGATACCCTAGATACACTCAGAGAGTACTGTGGTATAGTTTATCATAAAAACTATGATATCATCATATTGTTCCCCTACAGAATGCTTTACATTCATAGAAAATGCATCATTCATACTGATCTCTCTCTAGATGCAACTGGAGAGAGCATTTATAATTACTGCCCCATCTGATGTCTTTTCCAGAAGTCACAACAACTCACCTCAGTCTTGGTTCGACTCCATCGCACTGTTCCAGACTTAGAGACACCTGAGAAAAAAACACATATTCATGTTCACAGGTTTTAAGGGTGTTTCAGTCAAAAATGCATACAGTTCTTTTTGCTGTTTAAGCAAGCATTAAGAGCCAAAACATTTGCTTCCGTTTTCAGTAGGATTAGGATAACTGTAGGAAGACTGTGGTTTCAGTAGGTTTAGTATGATGTAACTGTAATAAATGCATAGCCATAATGTGCTTGTGCATGTGTGCATGTGCATGTTTGTGTCCTCACATAAAGATGAAATCAGGAAAAGGAAAGCCACAGCCACAGCAACGCCTCCAAACACACATCTGTCAGGATATGACATCATTGTACTTTCAACAAAACAATTTCGCCAAACACTGTAATACCAACAGTAACAATTATCTTCAGTGATCACTAACTTTTTCTTTCTCACACACACCCACTCACACATAGGATAGCCACATCATACCCGGAGAACACAGCAGCACAGAGACCCAGTGTGAGGATGATGAGGAGGAATGCTTTCAGGAATAAATCATCTGAAACTGAAATGTTTAATGATAAGTTAAACTCATAAGCTACAAGAGACCATACATTATAGTGACTGCACCAAGGTTTAGGGTTGTTGGTAGGCACAACATGTTCTGATGCATGTTGTTTGTCAGATTAGTAAATACAGTTCTGTTCTTTTAGCAATAACTATTACTGGACTTTCACAGGGAAATGATCTGTGGCAAGTGACAAAGTATTTTGTTAGCCTTATATAACTATATTTGCCTGTAAAAATATATATATTTTGCATTTTATAAACTTTATGAAATTTGATTACTCAGTGGTTTATGAATCAACTTTACTAATTTTACTTTACTATACTGAGTATTTTCCAGCATTGAACATTGCTTGGCCAATCAGATTTTAGAACTGGAAATATCCTTTTTATAGACTACAACAAATCTGTCAGTATTACAGAAAAATCTATAAACAACAATCTCTAAAACATATAAAGTTCTATTTCTTTATCTCACCTGAGTGTTGGTAGGTGGGTGGGCAGTAACTGTTGTAGAGACATTTGGAGGGGGGTGGGACATCTAGCAAGCCAGTCTCTGACTGGCTAGGCATCTCATGGGCGGAGCAGACCTCTGGATGAAACTCCTCCTCTGGCAAAAACGTTTCTTTATCAGGAGGAAGAAGAGTTTCTGTAGGATCTAAAACACACAGAACCATGTCAAGAACATTCACATCTACAATACTTTACATCCTCTAATAACATAAAAATGAAGAACATTGATCAATAGAAGTCCTCACCATACGTAAAACTGATGGGTGCATCTATTTCAGTGCTGCAGCTAACATCCAACCATGAAGGCCGTTCACTAATGTGGGAGGAGGGTGATCTGCCGAAGACACGCCCACCTAGCCATGACTGACACGATTGACTGACATCACTCAGGAGGCTGGCCAATGACCTTCTAGCCTTGCGTCTTCGTCTGAAAATTCTACAGAAACACACGTACAGAGCAATTAAAATTAAAAGCACTCTTATCTGAGAGATATGTATTTGTACAGCTATGTATTTGTAAATATATATATAAATGTTTATATCTATACTACAATTCTGTATACAGTACTGTATTGTTATTGCCCCCCCCCCCATAGTATTTTATAGTATTTTAACTTAGATATGTTTATAAATATATAGGTTAACTTGTAATCCCCCCTTTTTACCCTCACTGTTGATCTGTCTGAGTGCTGCTGTTCTGTTGTGTTCTATGTGGCACCTATGATCCAGGAGGACGATATTTCTGTGTGCTATATGTATGTGGCTGAGATGACAATAAAGCTTTACTAACTTACTTACTTACACACACACAGCAGTGGGCAGTTAGCACCTTAACCTAAAATATAACAACTCTGCTTGTAAATGATGGCTTCAAAATAAAACTTTTAGAAACATAAAGGGTTTAAATAAGTCTGATTCCATTCAAAAAGAAGCCGTCCAGAAGTGTGATCTCTCTACTTATTTTCACTCAGATGCATAAACTGGCAAAGATTTACATATACTCACATTTTTTCTTAGGGCTACTGTCATTCTTGCTTGTACTGTGCACGCTGCAGTACTGAACATATCAATTACTGAAGTTGGTAAAAATTGGATTATGAAAATTACCATGGAAGAAGACATCCATTCTGAAAACTGACACTTGTCTACAATAAATAAAAAATAAATTGCCACTGTTAACAGAACTCAAACATCTCTATTATAAAATGGCAAGAATAAAAAAAAGGTTTAAAGGAAGAATGATACACAATAATAAAATGAAATATGTCAAATGGCTTCTTGCTTTACTGCACCACATAAATTGCTTAGAAACCAGAGCTATGAACTAATCTACATACACACACACCCACAGCGTCACACAACAGGAATTCATGAGACAACTAAGAAAACACATGTCTAGAATAGAGCATTCACGGAACTCTCATGCACAATCTCCTCTTATCCTGTACTCTGGAAATAGTTAGTCTAAGTGACTTGGCTGCACTGGCTTCTTCTCAGTAAGTTATCCTTATAGGACTCATAAGCACATTTTGAAAGTTTTCATTTTGCTCTCTTTCAGTAGTACACTGTTGTTTTCTACGAACAATTGTGTACATTTAACTTAGTTAAAGTACAGAGTAAATGTGTCCCAGCATGAACATTTTGTTGCTGATGATATCAATTTAAAGAGCTAAAAATTCTGATACAATTTAACCCTTTGAACTAGTGTACTAGTAAAATCTGATTTCAACAAATAAAAATGGTGTAAAACAGCCTAAAACCGGTGTTTGCTCTCCTACACGCTCACCATTTACTGCTCTTTGGCTTGGCTGCTCTTCGGACACCCCTTGCTCTGCAGGGTTTCCCCACCCATTTGTGGGCGAAGACTATCTTGAATGTTCTCCCAGGTTCAAAGATCTTTTTTTTGTTTGTTTCTAAGAGCATTTGTGTTCTTTATGAGCATGTGCATGTGATGCCATTTTTAAAACCCTAGTAGTGGTTATTATTATTATTACTGGGGTGAAATATGATTTCTCTCTTTCTTTCTCTTTATCGCTCTCCCTCTCTATGTCTTGCTTTCTCTCTATATATGTGTCTCTTTCTCTGTCCCACGGACAAGCAATCTCTCACACACAGACCAGTTTGTCTCTCACTGACCGGACAAGGTTCTCTTTGTAGGAGACGTTGGTCTGTGTTGGAGTGAGGGTCAGGTTACCCTGCTCATCAGTACTGACACTGTCTTCTGTCAGTAAGTAGTATCCATTGGCGAGGAGGCGTGGGCTTCGACGGCACACACACACTGAACCTGTTACCGGATTGGTGGAGAAACACTCATAGGAGCAGTCAGAGAGGAAGGATGTGTCAAAACTGAGAGAGAGAAAAAATGCGCGCACACACACACACACACACACACACAGACACACACACACACACACACAAACACAAACCGATATGCTCAAATCAGCTCAGATCACCTCATTACACATACAGCCTCTACTTTCTTAATGACTTTCTTAAAAGTGTACATCAGTGTTACACCAACCAGTAAACATAATACAAACACAACAATATAATATGGTAATATAATATAAAATAAAATATAAAAAATACATAAAAACATGGTTGCAGTAAGGTGCACAGTACTGTATGGAAATATTTACTTGTAAATTATGAAATATTATTACAATTACAGATACATATGCAGGAACACACACAATCTAGTCTGTACCTTCGGCATGTTTGGTCATCTTGCTTGCTCCTAGTCTTTATAGGAGAACCTGTAACAAGCATATAGCAACACTAATTCAGCACTGACTTTATGGAGATACATCAATCATGAACGCCTTTTTTTACACCCAAGTTAGCCATTTCTGTCAATCAAGGTCACCACATGATTTCCTTATTAACACTTTATATCATGGAAAACAATGTTTTATCTGAGGTCAGTATAGCACATCATGTACAAAATATCCCATACACTCCCTGGTCCTTGTGGTCCATATATGTAATTGAGGTGCAAAAGTAGTTAACAACAGTTTTAAAAGAGTTGGGGACTGGCTGTTTAGCATACTGAGTCATGCACAATTATGTTGCAGCATTTCTGGCAACAGCATTAAATTACACCACAGATCACCCAAAATCTAAATGGCAAGCCAATTATGTGTTTTGAGCAAGAATCTGTGGACTAAAAGCCAATTCCTAACGTGCACACCAAGAAATGACATTTAGGATGTTTGTGTGTGTGAATGGTGTATGTCAGAGATTGATGGAGAGAGAGGTTTACAAACTTGTAAAAGGTCCTCTGAAGAACAAAGCCATGGATCTCACTGTTCCACAACCTACAAAGTGAACACACACACACACACACACACACACACACACAAGTATACATACACGCACAGACAGACAGACACAGCAATAGAATAATGGTTATCAACTCACAGATACTAGCTCAGACCGTGACACACTTTATCTCAAACCCTAATCTTACCGTCACACACTCCCCACAGACTCACACATGCAAACACACACACACACACACACACACACACACACACATACACACGTCACATTCCTCCAGGGGTGTACAGAGAGAACTGCAATAAGATATCTGCTTTCTTCATAAATCAAACTATAAATAAAAAATAGTTTCTCTTCTATTATTTACATATTTTTATTACGTTATATGAAGCATATATTAAAATACTGTACCATTTCCTGTGGTATTCCACAAGGTTCAGTTCTAATGACACTGCTTTTCTGTTTGTACATGTTACTTCTAGGTAACATCATCAGCACTCTGTTGCCAGGCTTACCACATAATTTTGTATTGTATTAGATGTACAAAAATGTGTGACATCCATTTTTGTACATCTAATACAAGACAAAATGAAAATTCTGTAACATACAGAGAAAGGTGCTTTGTGAGGAACTATGCCAGTGTTTATAACAATACAGCAGCACTGCTGTAGACAAAAGCTGTCAGAGCGTTCAGAAAAAAAGGAGCCGGAAGGACAGCAGAAGGGAAGCAGGAAAGAAAGGGTCTGCAGAACCGGGGATGATGCTGGCAAAGTGGGAGGAGCCAGCAGAATCTTCCTGTACTTCCTGTTAACCAATTCCAGTCTGGAAGAGAGATGGTGATTGGCTGCAAGGCTTCAACTCTACATCACAACCCAATAAGATTTAACACCCATCTGACCATGTGTGTGTGTGAGTGAGTGAGTGAGAGAGAGAGAGAGAGAGAGAGAGAGAGAGATCGCTGGTTGTTATGGAGCTGCCTAAAAAAACGTAATCGGGGCTGGACGGCTCAGAGTAAATGAACAAAGACAAACACACACACACAGTATGTTCCCACAGCACTCATATGGCAGTTCTGTTTATGTTTAAACAGGACGAGTCCCCCTCCCCAAAACACGCACACAGTGTCTAACGTGCAATACATTTCCTGTGTTCTGATTATGTTAACACACACACACACATTACATATCACATAAGACGATAACACAAACACATGCACTGTGTAAAGTGTGTTGTTTTTCTATTAGGATTTGTTTTTACTTGTAAATAACTGATTGGTGGATAAAATAATTGGTGGATAATTTGTTACATTAATAGACTGTGCCTTGCTATTCTGTAGAAACCAGCAATTCATTTAATCTCTGTTAATTAATGCATTCAATTAATAAAGCGGTTAATGAAGCTGGAGCAGAAAATAGGTTTATTAATGGATAAACGCTCATGCTTTTACAGTTTGCTGGCTGTGAGTCTATTCTCAATGCCGGCTTTTTACAATTCGCAGCTTTTTTACTGATTTTTTACTGAGCGTATTTAATATGGGTCTAAGAAAAGCTTTGGGGCTAAACATATTTTATTTTCAACCATATTCATCGCAGAGAGGTTACATGCAGGGTCAAAAAAGTCAAAAAAGTACTAAAAAATATTTTTATTGCCATTATCAGCATTACATATAAAATCTTAGAATACACTGATTCACTGATCATTTTGGATAGTAAATGGCTTTATACGCTTTGCAGACATTGTGACCCCTGGTTCCTATCATCACCACTGTAGAGAAATCTGAGCTGATAAGTTTATTTCATATCAACCTCTCTGATTTAATTTATTAATGGATAAACGCTCATGCTTTTACAGTTTGCTGGCTGTGAGTCTATTTTTACAATTCGCAGCTTTTTTACTGATTGTTTCCAGTTCATGTTTTTAACAAACAAATGATTAGTTTAAAGTTATTTAATGTGAAAAACGCAGCTGGGATAAACAAATAGCCTATATAATATTTTCTACATCACTAATTAATGCGCTTTATTGTTAGTTTTTAAGCACACATCCGTTCCGCTGCGCTCTGTGCGCAGATTATGCGATCTGTGCAGAAGCTCCTTAAGCAAGAAATAAACATTTAGAGCGTTGAAGCAAACATCACGGACCTTGTAGAAGTCTGTGTTTCTTTTAAACCTGGGATTATCAACTCCTCGCTCTAAACATCCAACACATAAGAAGCAAGTAACAAAAGCAGAAACGGCCTAGCCCAACTTACCAGACTTCACTGAACAACGTGCGGATGTATTTCTGGCGCACAGTGAGAGCCCTAGGAGAAAAACGCGCAAAAAAGCTGCAGGTTGCGCATCGGTGTGCACAGTTATGCTCCTAAAAAGACAGCCAGATTCCGAGTGCGTAGCGAGCTGTAAGACCCTCCAAATCAATAAAAAGGGGTTTCCCAACAGCTGTTGTTCAGATTCTAGCGCCCCCTACAGGCGCTGTTTTTAGATTACACGTAACCTAATGACGCAAACACGAGATTAGATAGCGGTGTAGCTGCAGATGGGCCCCATCATGGCCAGACAACGAACATGGAAACTGTCCACCCAGTAAAGTTACTTCAGTTAACAAGAAGTTGAAGATAAAAGTTTAAACTGATTACTCATATAATAATTCTAACTATTCGTATAATAATTGTTATACTTCAAGAGGCCCCTTATAGTCACTAGTGAACACACCATAGCAGTGTGAACAGTGTGAAATTCTGTCTCTGCATTTAACCCATTCACCAAGTGAAGCAGTGGGCAACCAGGAACACAGCACCCAGGGAGCAGTGTGTGGGTGGCACAATTTTGCTCAACAGTACCTCAGTGGTGCCACTAGCAACAACCTTCCAATTGCAGGTGCAACTCTCTAACCACCAGGACACCAGTCACACCAAATAAGGAACCATTCACAATTCACTCTTGCTCTCCTTCCAGTTTTAGTAGATGTGCTGCCACAGCATAAAGTGTGCATGTAAGGGCTGTTGAGGAACTTCATCATTCACACCTTTTCCTTCTTTGACTGGTAGCTCACTGTCCATTTTATGATTCCCTGGGCAAATGAACGTTTATATACATGTTACATGTGTTTTTTTTGTCATTGTTACACATACAGTTAAATGCAAAATATTTAAGAGCCCAGTATATTAACACTAGTTAACATGTGTTGGTTTTCTAAGTCAAAAGTTTTATTATAAAGATTAACAAAAGGAACATTTCATGTGACATACATATATAAATTACATACATACACACATACATATATTATATATGCCTAGGAGACACAAAACGAGAGAGAGAGAGAGAGCGAGAGAGAGAGAGAGAACGAGAGAGAGAGAACATACGTGTGGCATTAGGCATAGGTGTGTGTGCTAGTCTCTGTGATGTGTATGGCATGCATGTCCCTGGTCATGTTGCTCTTCTCCTTCAGTTTGGCTTGCAGTAGCGTGTGTTCCACTACACCCATTCGCACATCCATCTGCTGGATCTCCTGCTTCAGCTTAGTCAGACTCTGACGTATCTTCACTACTGGGGCTTGAAACAAATACACACAAACAAACATCAATGACACTGAAAATCCCACCAACTATTGTAAGATTCGTATCTGTTAGTGTGAGTGTTTGCTGTTTCACCTCCATCCGACATACTGCTACCCTTCTCCTCCATCTCCTGTTTGACTTTCTCCAGCTCTTCACTTATCTGCACATAATGTTATGGGAACGTTTTAATAAATGTATAATATCAAGGAACATTAAATCCTGTTTAATAATTACTAAGATAAATTAATTTGATATAAGAAAAAATTATAAATATAATACAAATAATAAAATCGATTACATATTACATATATTATGATATATTCATTAAATACGATAAATGTATAAAATGATTTTTTTTTAGCTTACAAAACTAACACAAAAAGGACTAACTGAAAAATGCTGTTTGCGTAACTATTCAACCCTTGTGCAGAAGCTCCAAGTTTACACAGATTAAATTTACTGCCCTAACAAAGACATAACTGGCCTCTAATCATGAATCTTTAAAAATGTTTACCCTTTCTGGATAAAACAGCCCTTAATTAATCAGACTAAGAAGGAAAGCTGTGAAAAAAAATGAAAAGAGCATTCTAAGAAAAAAAACAAAGTTATAGATGTGCACAACATATGAAAAGTTTACAAAATAATACATAAGTGTTTGGATATCCTGGTGAGCATGTCATGGGAGGGAGGGGGGGGTGCGTCTGGAGTTTGTCTGGAAGCATCAGAGTGATCCAACAAAATGCATAAACCTAATCTATAACAAAGTTTAGGGGAAACTTCACCTTTCAGGACAATGATTAAATTAAATAAAATTTTATTTATATAGCGCTTTTTTACAACCACAGAGGTTGTAAAAAGCACTATATATATGTCGACAGAGGCAACCAATAAGAACCAAGACTCTCCCCTCTAGTCGACCCAGAGAGATCGAGAATGAGTCTCTACTGGGAAAGTGTCACAATATAGTCTCTATAGGGACAGCTTTTTCATAATGATCCCAAAGCTGTTATTGCAGCAAATATTAGTCTAACTGAGACTCAAGTGGCAATATTTCATTTTTATTTTTTAAAGATCAGCTTGGAAAAATGACTTTTAACATCATAATGGCTGGTAATTTAAAATAACTGGCTAAAACAGTCTGTGTATGTGTTTAGTAATCCAGACAAATAGTTTGCTTTTAAAGGGCTAGGATACCTTTCCAAGTCACTTTTGTGTGTTTGTGTACTTGTGTATGTATTTGTTACCTCTGCTAGTGTTCTGGCTCTCTCTGTCACTCCTCCACTGCCCTGCTGATAGAGTTCTTTGGCCTGAAACCCCACAATGTACACACATGAATGCATGCACACACAGTTGTCTGAGAAATGTGAAAAGTTGAGTACAATGAAACATTCCTGAAGACTCCTGGGATTTATAACTGAAACGTCAGTTAAATGAAATGAAAGGACTTTTCATCTAAACCTTAACATTTTTTGAAAACGCATTTATTTTACATCCTGGAAACAATTTTATCCATATGAAATACGCACTTATTCTACACTATTGATTTTCAGACACTTGATGAGCTGAGAAAAATGTGTACATACATAAAACAGTGAACGCCTGAACATTGAACGTTTACCTCACTGAGCTTGGACTGAGCATTTCGGTAATCAGTGATGAGGTGTTCCAGCTGAGAATTAATGTACTTTTCTCTACTGTTTACTTTCTCTTGGGTCTTACTGATCTCCTCCAACAGTTTATCCAAAAAGCTCTGAAATACACAGACAGATCCAGAGAAAAATAAAAGCGAAGACACTGAGCTCCAAAAGCATTTAAGGGTAATTCTTTTTTTTAAATGTCTGCATAATTTAATAATTGAAAATGTAAACAAATTCATTGGTTTGACATGAAATGCATAATACCAGAGAAACTTTGAGTCAGAATTGTTCATCGCAGCAGTGATAGATAAGATAAGATAAACCTTTATTAATCCCATAAGTGGGAAATTCGATTTAGTAACGGCAAAGAGTGGACAGTACAAAGTTAATAGAATAAAATAAAATAAAAAAATAGGCCAAGGACATTTAAAGTGATTTATACCTCTAAAAGCAACCTCGAAGAAGGCTCCTCAGTGAAATGGCTGAAACTGCTTATGTACAGCGTATTTAATATGGGTATAAGAAAAGCTTTGGGCCTAAACATATTTTATTTTCAACCATATTCATCGCAGAGAGGTTACATGCAGGGCATGGTAAGTCAAAAAAGTACTAAAAAATATTTTTATTGACATTATCAGCATTACATATACAATCTTAGAATACACTGATTCACTGATCATTTTGGATAGTAAATGACTTTATTCGCTTTGCAGACACTGTGACCCCTGGTTCCTATCATCACCACTGTAGAGAAATCTGAGCTGATAAGTTTATTTCATATCAACCCCTCTGATTTAATTTGCTTCTGAAAATTGTAATTATGTAGAAAATAATTACAGTCGTGTACTTCCCTTTCAAGACTATGACACTTAAAATGCATGCATGTGTGTGTGTGTGTGTGTGTGTGTGTGTGTGTGTGTATATTCTATACAGAACAGACCTTGGCATCCTTCAAGGATGTTTTGATGCCGTCCTGGTGCTGATGCATTTGGCTTACATGTATCCTCCAATCCTGAAATGTACCATAAGGAGCAATTATTCCAAATCCATAGAGCAGGATTTATCGCATATTTATATTGTTTGTTTTTGGACCTAGTTTATATCTCATGAATTTTAATCCAGCTGAATGTAAGTTCTGGGTGAAACTGTGTTAATCTATACAACTTTACCAGCACATGTGAAACTGAAATGGAAAATGTTTGGGATAATTTTAGACCTTGATGTCTGAACGGATGGTGACTTTGAGCTGCGGCAGAACTCTTTCAACCTCCAGATTCCACTCAACTGAGTCAGTAACTGACTCTAGGATCATCTCTGGCCTGGCTCCACCTGCCTCCTATACCCATATTAACATGGATATGAATTAATTACACACAGTAAATATCCATACTTGCACATAAATACACAAGCTGCTCACCTCCTGTAAAGAGAAAGAGAGAGAGATAATATAATTTCCATGTGCATCTCGTTTCACAAGTGTATCCTTACAGGTCAAAGAAAGACGGCTTTGAGTATTCTGGACAGACTGAATGGTTCAGACAGTGGAAAACATATCTCTAACTCACACTCTGATTGGTTCTGGTCTTCAGCTCCTCCAAATCAATAACATCCTCTTCTTCATCTGGCTCCTCCTACACACATACAAATACAAAGACACAAAACTGAATTTTATACAGTATGTCGAATGTATATTACAGTTGTGAAAATTATATCAGTAATCAAATAATACCTATATCAGTAAATGAGTACTTTTATTAAATAAAAATCTCACAAGTGAACAATGACAAACCTTGCATTGCCTATAAAATGTTCCAAAATGAAAGTCTAATAAAGACTTTAAGACTACTTCACTGAATTTATAAACACACCAATCAGCCATAACATTAAAACTACCTGCCTAATATTCATGTAATCAAAACAGGTCTGAACTAGTTTGTCCAAGACATCCCACAGATGCTCTGAATCAGAATCAGAAAACTTTATTGATCCCAGAGGAAATTGCTTACGTTATGACTGCCACAACACACAGAGACAGTAACAATATAATATAAAGCCAAATTAAAATCTAAATAAAAATATGCAGCAAGAAAAAAGGTCAATTTGAATACCCTATGCTTCATACAAAAATGCTAGGTATAAATACTATAAGTTAGTAACATAGTAGAGTGAAAAACTACAGACATAAATGGTAGTTTGGTCTACGTTACTGCACCTATTAGAAAATCAGTAGTAATATTAAGTAATGAAAATGTAATATTGACCTAAGTAGTAATATTGCACATGAAGACTATTGCACATAAGATATTGCAAGAAATTAAGTGATTTAGTACCCATTTAGAAAACATAGTTTAGGTGAAATCAACACCCTGAACTCATTTTCATGGTCTTCAAACCATTCCTGAACCATTTTTGCAGGGCTGCAGGATGCATTATCCTGCCGAAAGAGGCCCCTGTCATTAGGAAAAACAGTTGGCATGAAGAGGTTATATGCAACAATTTTTAGGTAGGTGGTACATGTCACAGTAACACACACGTGAATACCAGGACCCAAGGCTTCCTAGCACAACATTGCCCAGGGCATCACACTGGCTACATTGGAGTGCATTCTTCCTACATTGGCTTGCATTCATATGCTCCCAAAACACTTTTTCATTTTAAACTCAGCTTAATACATTACCCTGAAAGAAAATGTAAAGGTAAACCTGTACATCTACTGTGTTACTGTACAGTTTACACTAAATTCCTGCACGGCTAGAATGTAAAATACCAATATTACCCCTATATAAACTGCACTGTAATTCATGCACGTTTTCTTTGGTATAAGTAGGTAAATACAGTAATACATTCAATTAATTTACAGTAATAAAAATACACGGCTTTAAGAACAACAAAACAAAAAACACAAGAACACTCGAGACGCTCCACGGGGGAAATTCTGGACTGCAGCTGCATCAAAGGGCAGCAACAAGGAGAAATAAATAGCATTCTCAGACTGACTACTTTCAAACCTCCTAGCTCTGAGTACAAAGGTATTTCACCATTCTAGGACGCGCTTTCTTTGTGTTCTCTGGACAGTACCAAAACATGTATAGATATTTTTTTATGGATATGTAGCTGAATTCACGTTAAAATTTACGTTACAAAATTTGTATATTATATTTTTTAATAATTTAGCACTTAAATTTATGAAAAATTATATACTGCCCCAAAAAGCTGTGACGTCCGGGCATTGTCCACCACGCCCGCTCGTGCTGGGATGTTTATATTAGGTCAAAGGGGGTGTGGCGGACGAGGCCTGGACGTCACAAAAGCAAAAAACACGCGGAGGATATCTGCAATTGTTTCCATGAACAATTATTAGTTCGGTTCTCAGGAAAAATCCGCGATGGATTGAAACTGTGACTGCGGATCCGCATTAAAGTGGGGGCTTATTGTATATCTTTTCTGCTTTAAACAACTAAAAAACTCAGACTTTGACCTTTTTACCTCTGTATTATCATATTACACTGCACAATCTCTGTCCTACTGCTGCTATATTTCCACAATCATTTTTTTTGCTGTGTAACTCTGTTCTGCATTTCTGCATATAATACTATATTAATCCAGACTAACACTGTAGCTACTGTTGACTGCGCGAAATGTCTTCTCCATTTTTTTTGTTGTTCTTGTGTTTTCCTTGTATTCTCTTTTGTCCCCTCTACTCTTGTGGTCTTCTGTTGTTCTGTTTCCGTTCTTGTGTTGCTCCCTGGTCGTGGAGGCACGTTGTTTTGGTTCACTGTGTACTGTGTGTGCATACATCGTTGAAATGACATTAAACCTACTTCACTTGACAGCTCTAGTATGTCACTATGCGTAACTATACATGAGTGTGTTTTCCTCACAGTCATCTCCTCCACTTTACTAAGCGTAAGCTCAGCATCATCCTCCATCACAATCTCCTCCTCCAACTCCTCAGAGGGGTAAACAGGCCTGAGAAAGTAAGACAAAGAGAGGAGAAGGAAGCGTTATTGTTCCAACCTCTTGTTAGATTATTAGCTAATCTTGTGTGTGTGTGTGTGCGTGTGCGTGTGCGTGTGCTTGCTTTACTTCTTCCAGATGAAGTCTCTACTCTTCAGGGCTTCTTCTGCAAGGCGATCCAGAACGAAACAGACATGCTCTCCAGAACCAGATTTTAGCTTAGAAGGAGGAAAATCAACCAATCCACCCTACAAATTACCACAAACAGGCAATACATAAAGGTAAGGTTAGAGGTGGGCAATATAAATGTTGTAGTGTAATAATTTGATATGACCCAGTCATTCTCTCTCTTTCTGCATGGTTATTACTGACAAGGGCTCGAAGCTGGGACAGGATGTTGGAGACAGTAGCATTGGGGTCGTCATGCTCCTGTGGTGTCTCAAACGGCCGGCCGCACAGTGTTATGAGCCACGCTGCGATCACACTGAACATGTAGAACTGCTCACCAGGGTTATTTGTTGTGTACGGACTTGCCACAAAATAATGCCTAGGAGATACAAAACGAGAGAGAGAGAGAGAAAGAGAGAGGCAGAAGAAAATAAGAAAGAATGAAAGAGACATTCAAGAATAGATATGACAGGCAAGTCAGGCCATTCTTTTTAAATTTAACCCATCCACTCAAAAGTGTACATGTGTATATATGTGTCAGAAAAACACACATTCTGGTGAAGCATGTCGCTTTTCAGTGCAGGTATCTTGCACCCCCTTCGTGATGCAAGAAACATACACTATATGGACAAAAGTATTGGGACGCCTGACCATTACACCAACACTGACTTAAATGACATTGCATTCAAATACATATTCTTTAATATGGAGTTGGTCCCCACATTGCAGCAATAACAGCTTACACTATTCTTGGAAGACTTTCCACAAGATTTTAGAGTGTTTCTATGGGAATTTGTGCCCATTCATTCTTTAGAGCATTTTCAGGTCAGGCACTGATGTTGGATGAGTTGGTCTGGCCCCGTTCCAGTTCATCACAAAGTTGTTGGATGGGGTTTAGCTCAGGGCTCTGTGCAGGCCCAGTCAAGTTCTTCCACACCGAACTCATCCAAGCATGTCTTTATGGAGCTTGCTTTGTGCACTGGGCCACGGTCATGCTGGAATAGAAAAGGGCCTTCCCCAGACTGTGTAGCTGGAAGCATGGTGTTGTCTAAATGTATTGGTATGCTGAAGCATTAAGATTACCCCTCACTGGAAGTAAGGGTCCTAGCCCAAACCCTGAAAAACAGTTGTGTCCCAATCCTTTCCTTCATATAGTGTACATTATCAGAACACATTTTGCACCTCCAATTAAGGTGGAGCGGAAAATTCGAATAAGAAGCGGGGCATTCACAACTTCACCCTCGGCCTTCTTAGCTTTAGTCAGTGAGATGTGTCTGAAAACAAGATCGACGAGACAACATAAAACTTAACGTTACCAGCATTGTTTTGGTTAAATTTATAGCCAGCTAGTGCTATTTAGCAAGCTAATTTCAGGCAAATCTCGTATTCGGTAAATACGTTTCTGGTGTAGGTAATCCCATTGAATATTAGAAACACTTACCTAGATAACGGTTTCATGTTGTGCTTTACAAGAATTTGCTCCTCATAATCCAGCAGCTTTAGCTTATCCAGCAGGTCCTCCATAACCACGAACATCTGATGTTGTATTCCGGGACCCCGTTCATCCTCCTCTCCTCTCCTGCCGTCGTCCGCCATGTTTATTATAAAACTGTTTATCTACTCGGATGGTGAAAGTGAGGGTTAATCAACAGTTTCTGCAGTTTTGCTTCAGAAAACGAGTTTCCTTCACCCAGACAGCTGAGCTAGCCGCTAACTGTGCTGGCTAACTTTTGGATGTCTCAGTTACTGTCGCCAGGAAACAAGGGCCGTGTTCAATCACAGTGAATCGTGCACAAACGTCCTTAAGTGTTTGTTATTATTGGGGGTCCAAGGACGCAGTGCGGAGGATCCCTATTGTATCTATGTTGATTTTTTTAGGGGTGCTGGAACCCTATTGTAATCGTGCTTATTTAAAAAATATATTTTTCTGCCTCAAAACGCGCTGGGGAGCAAAAACCGTAAGGCGCACAGCCTTGCAATTTGGTAGGTACATGCGGTACTCTAACCGCTATTCGGGCAAGAGCCACGCCATTGCACCAACAGGTGACGCTATAACAAGCCCTTTTGCGTTAAGCCTCAGCAAATTTGAAGCGTATGTCCGATTTTCAAAATTCTTTTGCATATTATTCCTTGGCATCATCCGAATCAAATGAGACCCCCCCCATTAATAAATCAGATTTTTTGCTGATTTGCATAATATGCAAAACCAACTTTTGTGAACTAGTCCCTGTTTTTTTGACAAATGTGGTCTCGTTGGAATCGCAAGACACTCATTGTAAATAATTATCAAAAACATGTCCAAATTTGCAAACAGCATGGCCGCCATATGCAAATTAAGCTTGTCGACTTTTGCATACAATGACTTATACTGTAATTACTCATAAGTACTTGGGTCAATGCTTACCAAACTTCGTAAACCCATGCAAGGTATCACTCAACATCAGTACCCCAGTTTTTGTCCATTTTACCACTTGGTGGAACTATGACAGGTCACAAAGCGCTTATAGCACGAAATTGCCTCTTATCTGTCCAGCCGTGTGGCCAATTCTACACCAGAAGACATTGCACATTCTGGAATGTAAGTGACATCAAGCGACCGTATCATGGAATACATGGCCGATATCAGCCAAAGGGGTGCCAAAAATTTCTAAATAGCAAAAATCATGGTTATCCCAGACGGACGATTCTCAAACTTGGTACATTTGTTGACAATTTTAGAGGATACAGTTCAAATTTGGTCCACTTTGCCCAATGGGGGGTGCTATAGCACATGTTCAAACATGACGGTGGTTTTTCGAACAGAAATCGTGACATGTGAGACATAGAAATAAAACAACTGACTTGCATACACCTCTGATGGATGTCAACTTTAAAACCTTGGAAATATTTTTCATAACTTTTTTTTTGCGCATAATTTGCATTATTAGAAAATTGTACTTTTACGAACTAGTCTTTTTTTTGTCCTATCTTCACAATTCTTGTCTTACACAAATCCAGAGGCCCAAATCAAATAATTATCAAAAACATTTGGACTTTTCTGAACTCGCCCAAGACCTGCGAGTACATTCACATGAAGGTGACGTAATTGACCCATAATTGGGTCTGATCTGCACCAACTTTGGTACAGTAATATGGTACCGCAAGGATGTGTGCAAAATTTCATTGACATTGGCCATTGGGGGCGCTACAGTAGATAATTGCATTTATTGCTATATTTCGTCCATGACCTGTACAATTATAACCAAGCTAACTCATGATCCGTTCACGATAAAAGAGTGAAACTTGCATAAAATGGTCAGTCTGCTAATTGTTAGGCTTTTTGTGACATCACTTCACTCTGATTAATGCATAATCTGAAATACACTTCAACTATGGAATTTCTGAAACGATGCATCCCGAATGCAGAAAAAATTATGAAAGACTTCCGCATTTGTGTCTTTCAACACCTTGTAAATTTCGTATCATTTTGTCAAAGAATGGCTAAATGGTAGGCCAAAATGCATGCATGATAATTACACACAGGAAACAATTGAAGATACTTTTGGGATTTCAAGGCACATGTGTCTCAAAATAAATGTTTATATATTATCATCAGAATAAGCATGCCAAGTTTCCTAAGGTTTGCTCTTTTTTGCCAAATATAGACATTTCAAACCCTATTTGTGGCTATTGCCTTTAATGGCAGTGTCTTCTTAGAGCTAATTAATTGCCAAATTCTGCAAATACCAGAAATATTGTCTCTGTGCAGCAATAACTCAGTGTTGCGGTT
This sequence comes from Bryconaethiops microstoma, assembly GCA_037577275.1. Taxonomy (NCBI): domain Eukaryota; kingdom Metazoa; phylum Chordata; class Actinopteri; order Characiformes; family Alestidae; genus Bryconaethiops; species Bryconaethiops microstoma. The sequence goes on from JBBJLS010069530.1 coordinate 31,287, forward strand.
TGGAGGACTGGGCAAACAGCTTGGACCCAGCTCATTGCTGTTCATGGCTATATTTATTATTATTATTATTATTATTATTATTATTATTATTATTATTATTATTGTTGTTGTTGTTGTTGTTGTTATTGTTGTTTTGATTATGGTGATGATTATCATTTTATTATTATTATTATTATTATTATTATTATTATTATTACTACTGTTATTATCGTTGTTATTATTATTATTATTATTTCATTAAACCTATTTGAATATATCTAGTTACCAATATTAGAAACATACAAACAACAACATCTCATTTAAATAAGCCTCAACATCAGTTGACCAGAGTTCCTGAAATAAAATTCAAGCTGCAGAAATGTTTTCTGAAACCATTGAATGTCCTTAATGTTTTTAATTATATGAAATGTTTTGAATAAGATTTTTTTTTCATTTAATTAAACCCATTTAAATATATTTAATAACTAATGTTAGAATCATACAAATGTCATTTAAGTAAGCCTCAACATCAGTTGATCAGAGGTTCCTGAAACTAAATTTAAACATTATGTCCTGGTCCTGCACATTTGAGTGTTTTCACTGCTTCCAACAGACCTGGGGTGTAGTCCAAGAAAGTAGCTAAAGAAAGCCAAAGTAGATAAAGAAAATGTGAAACTTAAACTCTCCCAATTAAGCCTCAAGTCATTCCACTAACGCAGTTCAAGCTTTTCCAATCAAGGCTAATTCAAGACAGACTTGCATAGTCTCACTTAGTGCGCGCACCCGAGATATTTAAGAAGCCCAAATGGATGGTCGCAACGTAGATGAAATGACGCGGAACGAGGGCAAAACGAAAGCAGCCTCTTTTTTCCCTTTCTTTTTCAACAGAAGAACACAAAAATATTATAAAAAAAGGTCAATCCTGTAGCCATCCTATAGCCGGAGTGATGGCTTGGCAGAATATAGCAAATAGGTTAAATGCGTAAATCATGTAGGCTACATGTTACGAGTATTTGTGAATATCGTGATTTTGTGGTACAGCGATTAACAGTGTGACCTCGCTGCAAAAAGTTTCCCAGTTTGAACTTCCTGGCCATCAGGCCCTTCTCTCTACTTCATATGTTCGTTTTACTTTATAGTGTAACTTTTTATTCTCTATAAAGTACTTTTAATTGCATTTTGTCTTTCCATGTTACTAATAAACTGAAACTGATCATCTATGTGACTTAGCAG
>JBBJLS010069551.1:0-12554 GCA_037577275.1 Bryconaethiops microstoma
AGAGAGTATATAGAGAGGAGTGTATATAGAGAGAGGAGTGATCTGCCACTTGTGGTCCAGGAGTTCTCGTGGAACTTTTGGAACTTTTCGTGCCATGCTGGGTTACAGCCGAGGTTCAGCCGGCTCTCTGTCCCAGTTCTGACTGTCATGCTGTGTGTAAAATCCCCAGAGCTGAGTGAGACGCAGTTAAAACAATCTTGCTTTTCCATTCCACAGATCTGTGCGAGACCTCTTTTTCTCACTCAACAGCCACGAAAACAAAGTACAGAAACAGAAAAACTTAGAAACTCGCTCCGAGCAGCTCTGTCAGCATGTCTTCGTCGTTTCGACCCGTTAGCATCGAGAAAGCAGACACACCCATCAAATCAGAATGTTGATTTTTAAAATTTTGGTGCCGAATAACCCCTGTGGGTGACTAGACCTGTAATTTAATTTAGGTTAAAAGTCAGTTTGTACGTTCAGCACCATTTGGCAGTGTTCAAAATTATAGAAAAAAAAAAAAAACATAAAACACACAAAGTGAAAAAAAAATCTAGGTTTCTTGGTTCTTATATATAGGCATAGACCCATAATAATAATAATAATAATAATAATAATAATAATAATAACAAACAATAATAGCCTAATTACTATGTATCTGTATATTTACTTGGCAATAATGTATTTATTTGGCAATAATCTGAAATTTAGCCAAAGCACTCCTTTTCCGTCTTGTTTAATATTGTTCTTATATAGGCATAAGCCCTAATAATACTAATACAAATAGTAATAATAACAGTTGTGGTAGTGATAAAAATAATAATAACAACAACAACAACACTATCTATCTATAGTAATAATACCTTTCTATCTATCTATCTATCTATGTGCATGCGCGACGGAGGGGGGTGGGGGGCTGGGGTGGTGTTTTTGGGGGTTTGGTGACGGTCATTTGTGCAGGGCCCTGCAGCCCCAAAGCCTGACATGACTGGTCCCCAGGACAAATAAGTTTGAGAAACGCTGCTTTAAAGCATTTTATAGGATATGACAAGACATCAAAATAAGAGAAATGATGCAGAGTTTACAGAACTTTACAGAACAGAATAATTCAATGAAAGCAAATCTTTTGTTCACTCTAAAATGAAATGGCAATAATTACCTTTGATGCAATTCTAGTAGTGTTTTATCATCCAGCTGGTGACATTGCGAGAGGAGAGTGTTGATTACAGCAGAGTTTTTATACTTTTCCTCATTAAATAAGATGTGATTCAGGTGACCACTAATCAGTACTTCATGAAGCAGAATGAGGTGCTTGTGCAGGAATTTAACAGACACTGGCATGGAATGGTTGTCATACTCAGAGATGCTGATTTAAAAATAAATTGCAGTGGTCTCTTGTTGTTTTGTTTTTTTTACCAGAGCTGTATTTCATCTTTGGTCTCGTGTGAATCTTTTGACTCTTGCTGCGTGGAGGCAGGTGCACAGGTAGACCCCAGAGGGGCCTGAGTCTCTGACTTTTAGCCATTTAGCATCCATGACTGCCTTCAAATTATGATGGAAATATTGCATTAATGAGTAGAGCACGCATGACCACCACAGCAATGTCAAAATTACTTATGGGAAGTGCCGGCCTTTTAGGTTTGTATGGAAACAGATATACAGATGAGCAAAGTTTGATTTTAATTCAAAATCACTATGTGTCTATATGGGTATGGAAAGTACTACTAAAATCATTTCTAATTAAAAAAATACTATTTTTGCTGTATTCTCACAATTTTAATGATGGCCATATACCTCAATCAAGCTTCAAATAAACATTTCCTCTTACATTTGCATCAGATATTGTGGACTTTTTATATGGATTGCCTCTTTGAAATAATGATCATTTGGCCTAGAAGATCTCCTAGATCTGCACAGATACAGAGTTTGTGAGAGATTTAGTGAGGCAGGCAAAATGAAACCCATGCTATGCTAGGATATGTTCTTATTATATTGAGCCAATATGTGAACATTTTTGCTTCTGCAAAGTTTTCAGAGCCTCAAAACGTCTCTTTAGGTCACAGGATCCTGTAACACATCCATGACTCCAACTAAGAAATTCAGCACAAGTGCAGCTGCTTTAGCTCTTCAGTAAATCAGGCACTAAGGCCACCAGTTTATGGTTTCTCAAAACACACAGGGCTCCTTTCCCATAATTTATTCAACTTCTAACGCTTTTTCTCTTTTGACTCAGCACCTGGTTTAGCTTATGACGCTCTCGAGATGGGCTGAATAAGTCGAGTCAGGTGCGTTTTGTGCTTATTTGCAACAGAACACATCTCAGATCCTTTTAAAGGGGATGGAGTGAGAAACGTTGATTTGGCCCAGTGTGAGGAAATGTTTCTCTTGAACATTCCATGGAGCCAATTACTAATCCAGGCACCATGTATATCATCAGAATGAAGGAGAGTAATCCGCACTGAGAGTCCCTCTACACCACCCAAATTTCCATTCCAATCAGCCTTATGAAACAAAGGGGAAACAGGTCCAATGTAAGTTTTGCAGCACAAGAACTGGCCTGTTGTTTTTCATGGCTAGCCGACATTCGACAGGCAGCCCCCACCCAGTTCAGCCTTCATAGATAGAAGTGTGGATGGGGCGCAAAGTTAGCGCCTCTTGTGTTCAGAGAAAACATCCAAGAACCCCCACCAATCACCCTAGCAACAGTAATATCAACCCACGTGGAAGCACAGATAAGAAAAAAGCCATTCTTCATTCTGACAACTTCGTGTGGATGCCTTGGGAGACTTGGATTGCCACCAAGAACCCACAAACACACACACACACACACACACACACACACACACACACACACACACACACACACACACACATGCATACAGACTCGCACTTTGCCCACCCTAATTAACAGCAATCTTATTTATGGCCCGTTGACCTTTCCACTGCAGCTATACATCTGCTACTTTGCAAATACATCACTTGTGATGGGTGTGATGGGAAATGCCTCTCATTTTTCTTGTCATAAATTTGACTCATGAGTGTGCGAATGTGCTAGTTGTTGGGGCTGAAACATGGACGATGGTGGCTGAGACTTGACAGTTCTTTGCTCCGAGAGTGAGCCTGACCACCTGTGGATGACTAATATTAGTTTAGCCACGGATTTGAGGCAAAGTGTGCAAACTGAGGAAAACTGCTGACAAATGGGATCACATTAATCATTCATTCTTTCAGTTCTTTCACGTATTTTGACACTGCCAAGCTATTCTAAAATCGAAATGGATGGTACCACATAATAATGTATGACATTGAAATCTACCTTCTACTTCCTCTCACTGGACACTTCATTAGAGCAACCTACACTGTGCTTCTTCTCACTTTCCACTTTATTTGAAATGTCTACTTTATAGGTCCACTTAATAGATGTACAGACTATAACCCACATTTTTGTTGCACAGTTAATCTGTCTTTAATCCTGTTCATTACTGGCCGGTTTCTGGCCACAGGACCACTGTTGACCAGATGTTATATGTCTGATGGTTCATTCCCAGCACAGCCTTAACATTGGCATGGCAGTGGTCAGGAACGTACCACTGACAAAGGACTAGAAGAATTTTGTTTTGTTTTTATTTCTTTTTGTTTTAAAGTGCAATATCTTGTACACTCATACGTCAAACGTATCCTTACAAGAAGAAAAACGACACCACGAAGAAAAACGATTCCATTTTAAACTGTCTCAACCACTTGACCTCTAGACCTATTATTCAGTTATACATTTGAAAACTATCTTAAATATGTAACGACTACCACAAATTATTTGTTAACTGCCGTAAAATTCATCCATCATCCTTATGTCAGTTGATTAGGATTAAGCACTCCTCCTGTTGGCCTGAATTGATCTGTATAAAGTCACTGACTCCTCTCATTATAATTGGTTGGAATCCAGTTGAAACTCCTTGCAGATAACCTCCGGAATGCTGACTGCAGCCACCCCAACGTCTGTCTCCGACAGCCGCACGTGTGAGCTGATCCGTCTGTCTCTTCAGTTAAAAAAACTCACAAATGCTGAGCCGAGGTGCATGAGGCCTGTTCTGGCCGTCACACTGCAATGTGCTGTGTTTTGTGGTCTGTTGTCTCTGATCCATAATGCTTGTGGATCACCTAGCATACCCTAAAGAACCTTTCCTAAGGTTCAGCAGAGTTCTGTAGACTTTCTATCTAGGGATCTATCTAAATATCCAAATTTGTTCTTAAATATCCCTCGGGGCAGCGGTTAGGGTGTTTGCCCTGTGATCAGGAAGTCATGGGTTCGATTCCCAAGACTGCTAGTGGCACCTCTGAGGTTCCCTTGAGCAAGGTACTCAACACTCACTATTGTCAGACTGTTGCACACTGCTGATTTATACTGGATTAAAATCACTTCACAGGTATTACCACCAGACTGTAAAAACTACACACACCCCAGATTCATACTGGATTAAAATCACTCCAGAGTTTTATTCCTACGCACTGCGCTGCACACTGGCGCAGTGACTAGACTCTCAGTGTAAGCACAACACATTTGTTAGATTTATACTGGATCAAAATCATTTTACAGTTATTACTGTCAGACTGTAAACACTACACACACTGCTGATTATTACTCTAAGTCTTATGGATGCAGCCAATTCATGATGGACTAAAATCAATCCAGTGTTTTACTCCCATACTGTAAAAATTACTCACCACAGACTCATGCTGGATTCAAATAACTGCACAGTTATTACTGTCACACTGTAAAAACTATACATGCTGCCGATTCATACTGGATTAAATCACTCCTCAATTATTGCAATTATTAATCATGCTGTAAATCTTATGGACATTGCCGGTTCATACTGGATTAAAATCCCTCCAGTTTTTACTCCCATACTGTAAGAACTACTTACTACAGATTTCTACTGGATTAAAATCACTTCACAGTTAATCCTGTCACACTGTAAAAATTAAACACACTGCTGATTCATACTGGATTAAAATCAAAGACATCATTAGTAGTGACTTAAATGACCTTTCTGCCTTTCGTCTAAGGTTGCTTAGAGTGTTGGGGAAATTTACAAGTCTTCAGGGACAATAAGGAGTCAGACAGACGCTCTGACATGCTAATTAGCCATTGTCCGCTAGTCTAGGTCTACATAATACCATAAACCTGCAGATTGATAGCTTCCTAAAATGAAGCACTGGTTTCTTTGATTTGTTTTCTGTGTGTGCCCACGTGTATGTGTGTGTGTGTATGTGTGCATGCCTGTGTGTGTGTGTGTGTGTGTGCCTGTGTGTGTGTGTCTCCATGGGGCGTCGCTCCCAAGTTAAAGCCCCACACCCTTGTATAGATCTTTTTGCTCTGGACTATTCCTGCCACAACAATAGCTGGGCGAGGTTTCCCCTTTTCGCTCTTACCCTAATCACTTTCCAAAACTAATGCTGAGCCTGCGCCAAATGATTAAAGTTAAAGTACAATAAGTCATATTTTCACATTCAGCTACAAATCACAAAGCTTGTCTAATGCTCACAAAGCTTCTCAAGCTATCAAAGAGTGAGCAGTGGAAAAATTAAGCTCTTCTGGTATTTTCACCTGAATGAGGAATCTGTTTGAGGGGGTATTAAGTAGATGGAGAAAAATAGAAAGCATAACATTATACCTTCATAATAAAAAAGGCAAGGTTCTGTTATGAAAAATTCAAATGGGATGGAGAGATTCTTGGTGAGAGTACCCTTAACAGTCAATCACACTGAAAGGTGTGGTATCATATAGGAATTAACCCTTACGTTTACAGATAATTAAAAGTGTGTGGTCATTTTAAATGACTTAGTCCTCATTTGTAGCTTATTGAGAGAAGCAGAGAAGTAGTGTGACCTTCAGTCCATCCCATATTTGTTTCTGTAAGTAAACGGAGATTATTGGCATCGAAAGACATGGAAAATGAAGTGCAGAATCAAACTTGTCAGAACAGAGATTGTGGGTTTGTTTCCCAAGGTCGTGGGTTCGAATCCCAGGACTGCCAGTGGCACCGCTGGGGTACCCTTGAGTAAGGTACCGTCCCCCACACACTTCTTCCTGGGTGCTGTGTTGCTGGCCGCCCACTGTATCACTTGGTGAATGGGTTAAATGCACACAAAGAATTTCACACTGTTCACACTGTGTGCTGTGGTGTGTTCACATATGACAAATGGACACTTTACAGAGTGTGACCTGAATTCATTGCAAAACTCACTATGTAACAAATATTGTGTATGTTAATATACAATTGCCTTTGAATAGTATGGCAAAAACAGATGATGAAATTGCAAAGGTTAACCACTTGAATTCTGTGGAATGTCAGCCACGTTCTCTACAAATCAGAAAAACGTTGGCCTGTCACAGTTTTGAGAAACGTAAACTGCTACGTTTCAAAGAAAAAAACATAAAATCCCCAAAAAATACAAAAACAGTTTGCTTCTTTCCAAGCTCCAAAGTGATTTACATGGCTCTGGGGCTCTAGGCAAATGCAGTCCAAGTCATATTTCCAAATAGAGATTGCTGAGGACGATAATGAATCTTGCAGGACTCCGGCAAAGTGTGAAGTCATCCATGAAGCACCTAAACACTGTAGGATAAACTCCAGACATCGACATCTGTTACCTCGTTGGTGTACAAATCAGAAATACTGCGCCTTTCAGTTAAAATGTGCTGCCAAAGCATCTGTGAATTATAAAATTACTAAATTTTGTGGCTCATTGCTGAGGTAGCATTGCCTTGTCTTGTCAACGACGGCAACCACTGCAATGCACAAGAAACACAGATCCAGATGAGTTTGGGTGAACGGAGGAATCATTTGTCAAAATAATAATATAGGACTCCAAATTAATCATCGCATTACTAATTCATCTATGTGTTTTTAATACGTTCCGTAAGTATATCACTGCTGCATTACACTACATGGACAAAAGTACTGGGACACACCTGTTTTTCAGGGTTTGGGCTAGAGCCCTTACTTCCAGTGAAAGGCAATCTTAATGCTTCAACATAACAAGACATTTTGAACAACACCATGCTTTCATATTTGTGGACCTTTGAGATGAACTGGAACGGAAACTCCAAAATCTTGTAGAAAGCCTTCTGAAAAGAGTGGAAGCTGTTGTAGCATCAATGGGAGAATCCACTCAATGCTAAAGTCTATGTATTTGAATGCAATATCATTAAAGTCCTTGTTGGTTTAATGGGCAGGCGTCCCAATACTTTTGTTGTTAGAGTGTACGTAGCAGCATAGCACTAATGTCCATACTGTACACTCCAGTCAGTGGATCCCAGGCTTTAATATCTGCACTTAGGCCTCATTTGGATGTGTTCACAACCAGTTGTTGTCTGAGTGGAGTTACTCGGAGCTGTTCTCAAGTCAAGTGTTTTCTATAAGCTATCAGTGTAAACAAAGCTATTTGGGGCTTTTGCAGCGTTCTCGTCCAACTTAGCAACATCAAAACAGAAAAAAAAACATTCAGTACGATTATAAAGTCTGATATGGAGTAGAATGTGTTTCCTATGTGCTCTGTGAGATCAGAAATAGGTGGAGAAAGCAGCTTTTAATAGGCACACAGACTCCCTAATCAGTGTTTTTTGTTTTGGATGGCGTTGGCTGCCGCGCCGTTTCCTGAGCCTCAGAATGGAGTGCGATCAAGTGGATGGGGAGTTGTTTTAGGCTGAGCATTCGGAGCTGCCGTCTGGACTGAGCTTGTAATGATCGCTCAGTGTGAACTGATCAGGGGCTCTGTGAAATAAAGTATGTGTTTTTGACATTTAAAAATTATTTGGTTGGCATACATATTTCATTTGTTTAGCTTTTTCTTTTATCAGCAGATTTTTTTCATATTTGTTGTTGTTGGTATAGCGCTTTTAGCGATGTATTTATGTTTTTGGCATCCTTTTTTTTCTGTATTGTTCTTGTCTTGACTAGGTACCAATTGTACTGGTGTATTTATGTCAATGACATATGCATTTTATTTGCTCTTATATTTACTGCGGTGTCGCACACAGTCGGTCACCACTGATAATTACAGTGTCCCTGTTTTGTGTAAAAGAAGAAAAGAACATTTGACTGAAAATGCACTTATAAAAGCAGGCTGCATCTGCCCACTGACTTCCATTGGAAGTAAGTTTGGAGTCTTCTCTTTTCTAAGGACCTAATGATGTGGCACTCGGTAGACAACCTTATCCAGAGCGACTTACGCTCATTAGTTACAGGGACGGTCCCCCTGGAACAACTGAGGGTTTAGTGTCTTGCTCAAGGTCACACTGGTGAAAAAAGAAGAAAAGAAAAGTGGGGGTTTGAACCTGCAACTTTGTGGTCTTTGTGTTTTACCCACTAGGCTACTACCACCCACAAGGCAGGACAAGGTAGACAGAGATTAGATTGAAAAGCGTTGGAACGTTCCTTTAATATTTTAGTTAATATCAATTCTAATATATATCAATATATTGATTAATACATTAAAATACATTAATCAGTATCATCACTTAGACTTATGGAAATTGTGTATGATACAACTGGCCTGATGCTCTTTGAATCCTAGTCATGTTAATGTTTACAATAGAAGGAAAAAAGAACCACTTAGTGCTAAGAGTCCCTCATCCAACTGGAAGTCACTTGGCCATGTTATTGTGCTGGTACTGAGTGTTTACACTATTCTGGACTTTTACTGGGCATTTGCACTGTTCGCTCATTCCGATTCCAACCCTTGTATTTACGTGGAAAGTTATAATAAGCTAGGACAAGGATTGGTCCAGTATACAGTTGGATACAATAATGCAGAAAAGCTGTACAGGAGACACAGACCAGGTCAGTTTACTTATAATCGATTTTCTCATTATGAATCTGTTTGGAAAAAAGATTATGATTTGGGGTTCCCAACCCTGACCCAGGAGTCCCAACTATCCTGCATATTTTAGTGTTGTCCTGCTCTAACACACTCACTTCATCACCAGGAAAGGAGCATTAATAAGCTGATTGGTTTGATCAACACTAAAATGTGTAGATCAGAGGGCTTCCAGGACCAGGGATGGAAACCACTGTATTAGGGGATCATCATGAGTTTACACTGTCTAGAGAAACATTTCATGCCATGTTATACACAAGATGGAGGAACAGCTTACAGCTGTGCGAATTACGCCACTGATAGTGGGTTAAATCCACAACCAAGCTGTACAATCTCACCTCTTGGAACAACTGTACAAGCTTTACTGAATACGTTCCAATTATAGCAGCTGGTGGGACAGCGCAAGCCTTTCGTCCCTCATGCTCACCCAACCTGGAACCGCCTCATGCGGACTCAGACTCTGCCCTCTATGACCTACACAATGCTCTCACTCAGCACCAAACCATCCACCAGGATCCACTTTAATCGCTGTGGTTTTATTTAATTTCAACATAATTATGTACCTCCATTAACTTTAATTTTTTTTGTCATATGTATACTTAATTTAAATGTAATTTTTATCTCTACTGTTACATTTTTCTTTTTAATCCTTACGGCTGGGCATCGTACAGCAACAAGCATGTCATACTATATGTTTGTGTACGTGACAAATAAAATGTGAATTTGAATGAAGTTAAATGGTATACTATTTAACTGCAATACCATATACTATAGTGTGGTATACTATAGTATATATCATCGCTCTCTCTGGGTTGGTGGGATAGTCTTCCTAGAAGTTAGTGTTTTCCTCCAAGCTTGTTGAGCTCTCCAATGATGTTGCATTAGTGGTTTTAAGAAATGTGACTACATGCTTTCTTCCAATGCTGTGTGAGAAGTGGAGCCCTAGACAGCAGATGGAACTGCACGTGACTAAACTGGGGGGGGGGGGAAACTGGATGCATTTGTGGGTGGAACATGGATAATCTCCCTGAATTAAATGACAACTCCTGTAACTAAAATAACTGGACTGAAGCAGCGTTCTAATGAAAGAACAGCATCTCACCATTACATTTATGCTTTTACAGGAGACTTTCTAGACTATGCTTATGCTCAAGTTGTCCCTAACAGTTCAAATAAAACAGATTTTTAAAATTCCTCTGATGATACATCCTTAGTTATGGAGAAGTTGAACAGATTTTACAGCATCTGAGCACTTGCCAGAACACATTGCTGTGCGTTGCTTTGGCTTTGCATCAGAGAGCTGTAAAGTGTGCACATACTATACAAATCACACACACATACTACTTACCACTACATGACTCTATACTGTTGCAATGACCAAGATGTATCATACAGGTTTATCTTCGAGGTCCATACTTCTGACAGTGTAAATTACAGCCCTTTTACCATATACCATATATTTACCATATATATATATATATATATATATATATAAAGCACTTCAAGCACCTCATTCTGCTTTATGAGGTACTGATTAGTGATTACCTGAATCAAATCTTATTAAATGAGGAAAAGTATAAAAACCACTGCTGTAATCAATGTGACCAGTTGGATGGCAAAACACTACTAGAAGTACGTCAAAGGTAATTATTGCCATTTTATTTGATGTTTTGTCATTTCCTTTAAAATGATGCTTTAAAGAAAATATTTCTTTTGGAAATATTTTGGAAATTAGGATAAATATTGTCAGCAGTTCTTAAAAACTAAGGCAAAACTGTTCAGTTCAGTACTTGCACCTATAAAAGATAAAACCTGAGAAACTGAACATTTTTGCAGTGGTCTCTTAATTTTTTCCAGAGCTGTATATACCAAGAAAAGCATAAAATGGGAACATATTTGACAATAAGGAATATACTATACATTTTCTTTGTAAATATTTAGAGGGGAATAACAGTGTCTCTTTATGGTGTATTTGGGCTAAATGTTCCATATACAGCCCTTTTCGTCATTCGCTGCAATCAGTAAATATTTAGACCTCAAGCACACTCATTTCCATTTAAATCCACACTCATAATGTATATCTCTATAATGTACATGAAGGTACTAAGCAAAAGTATCATTCATGCATCAGTACTAATGTCAAAGTAGGCTATATGTATCTGAAAAATTAGAATGATCCTGTGAAATCTTATAAGCAAATCACTGCTTGTTTTATCTTCATTTATTCCGTTTCCTTTGCATATAAAGTTGGATAAGTTAAAAAATCTTGTCTAAGATAAGATTTCTTATTGTGAGAATATTGTGAAAAGATTGATTTATTATACTTATTTCTATGTGTTTTTACACGATTTCTGTGAATGAATGTAAAAAACATGTCTAATGGCAGGTCATTTTATTTATTATCATTCTTTGTAAATTACTCCCCTTGAGATTTGGCCACATAGTATGAGTCACCCTGGTTATTCATTTTGCTGGAACTTCATTCTGTCGTTCCACAACTTTCTCAGTCATTTTAGAATCGTCTACAGCTCCGTTCATCATTCTGAACACATTCATCATTTCTTCATTTTTACAGCTTCTTGCTTATGTTTTTATTAGCATAATTGTAGAATTTCCTATCTAACTAAATTGGCTTTGTAATACTGACAGCATTGATGCCGGACTTTTGAATGGTAAAGTGGCAGTGTGTCCTCATTAACTGCGTGTGTCTGCATGTTTATAGGTAGTGCTCTGGACATCTCCGACATCACTCTGATAAACCCAGACCCCGTCGTGTCCTCAGCCGACGCCTCTCTGCTGTGTGTGAGCAGTGACTGGACATCAACTGGCACTTCATCACTCACTCTGGGCCGGGAGTTCCCGCTGCCCCGACAAGAAATTCTCACCCCCACCCCAGAAAAAACATACCGCTCAGCCACCAAGGTCACCTGGAGGACACGCAGTGACATTTTCGGCGCTTTCTTCTGTCACGCCAAGAACTCAGACAGGAGCAGAATTTACACCTACAAAATGCTGAATGAAGGTAAGTTGAAAAAAAAAAAGATAAAAAGACACTGAACCAAATAAATGTTACATATGATGTAATATGAATCATTATCACTATTTATGCTTGTAATTTCTTCAAACACCTGTTATTACCATTGTTCAATAATAAATGTATGAATAGGCAGTTAAGGTGGAAATCACGTTTCTTCTATTTTTTTTTTATGCAAACCAAAATGTGTTATTTTGACACTAGGCTTAGGGTCCCTCAGTATCGGATTGAAATGAATATCAGCAGTATTGGACTTTAATAGTGATTAGAAAGCATTGGATGGATACTTTCACACTTTCACACATGCTTTAGTCGTGGTCCGTACGTCTAAAGAACTTCGGTATTTAGTTGATTCCTGGTGTGTTGGGGCCCTAAACACATTCAGATCCATTGCATTTCATTTTGTGGGATTGTAGTATTGACTGGATTTGGCATTCATAAGCAGTAATGAAATTATATGCAAAAGTGCATGGCGAACTGCCTAAAATCTGGCCTTCTGTTTAACTCCTCTGAGTATTTGACCATCTGCAGAGGAAATCATCTTACAGAGGAAAAGCCAGCCTTGCTCTGGTTTTGATATTGATATTGTGATTGAATGGTATACATGTATACACGCACACACACACACACACACACACACACACACACACACTTTCCC
>JBBJLS010069562.1:0-12553 GCA_037577275.1 Bryconaethiops microstoma
AACAAAAACAAACCAAGCCTCATTCTTTAGAACTTTTTGTTGCTTAACTTCGCTGTATCGTGAACCGTACCGAACCGAGATCTCAGAACTATAGTGTGAACCGAACCGTGACCTTTCTGTACCGTTACGCCCCTAGTCAGTAGTACCACATTCAACCTTGTACTTTCACGTCTTCAGATATATGTTCTTCAGTTACATATACTGGCTATAAGATAGTAATAGCAAATTAATTTGGCACAGCTAAAAGAAAAGAATAACCTACAGAAATGAACTTTAGTTTTGCAGTGTAGATTCAGTCCAGGAAATGTGTGAGCAGGCTGTGAAGAGTGGCACATCCAACGCTCTGAACTTCGCCACAACTAAGTGACAAACATTTCGCCCTTCGTTCACACTCAATGAAGATTTTGTATTCCCACAAGGAGGATATTTCATTTGCTTTTCTTAACAACCCCTTTTGTTTGGGACACTCTTAAAATTGAAATAGTCAGTCTTCATCTATACAGTCATGTGTCCATTCCACTAATCTCCAAAAGATAAAAATGTCATATCTTTATTACAATACTATTACAATACACTGCATCTACACACAGAATCTGCTCTGTAGTACTTATACAGCCTCCTCAACTCAACAACACTTCTACACAGTCATTACATTTTAACATACATATTTGGTGTATATTTTTTAATGGTTTATATTTTTTAAAAATGTGTAGAGTGTAAGCCATTGCACAGCACTACATGTGAAATAATCCAATAAAACTGCTGAGCACCGTACATACGTATACCAGTTTTCAAAACTGAGAAAAGCAACAGAAAGATTTTCACTGTAAAACCATTAGAGACAAACCACTGGTATGTAAGTGCTGGCCATTTCCTTTTGTCAGGCCTTATTCAGCTCTACACAGCTCACAGTGTGTCAGTATATGCAAATTCACTAATTCCCAAAATAGCTGTGATCTGTTCCACCAGCAGATAGGCAGCTTTAGACACAGCACGCCTAAACTAAGCACTTTTCTTAATGATGAATAGGAATGAACCACCTCGGAAACAGCATTGTTGCTATTTGTCCAATTGCTGAGAACATCACTCATTGGTGAAAAGTTGTTCTTTTATGCTGATTCAGAAATGTATTTTCTTATCAAACCTGAAATCATTACAACGATACAATAGCACACTTGCCACTGACGGACACACAATATGTTCAGTACTGCTAATCACTGGCGTTTTTTTAATGACGCGGGCGGTTCGACAAGTGGAAAAACTGTACAGATGGAAAAAAAGCAAAGGCACCGTTTCAGTGAAACCATATACTTGCAGATAATTATGCAAACAAGAAAGACAACTGAAAGTATTAGCGTAATAAAATGATTTGTAAATGAGACAAATCAAACCTCGACTGTAAATGTTTGTCTTGCTTTGTTTTTCTTGGTTTTCTTTTGGGTTTTTTAATGTCTATTTTCTGTGGTCTCTTGTGTACATTTTCCTGAGAATGCAAGCTGAACCAAAGATATTAATACAAACACACGCCACCCTGCATTAATGACGTCGGAGTCTGTGTGTGACAACATCCTTTTATAGGGCATTTATGCAAAACAATGTACCTTCCTTTCGGACAAGTTCCCAAAGTACTGCTTCCCGAGTACCTGTGAACTGTGATACCCAAGGATTAAAATGAGGTGGAAAGTGTGATGCGTCTCTTTCTTTGGAAAAGTGACAAGCACTTAAGCTGAAACAGTATAATCATATATTAACTCCTTTTGGCAGAACAGAGGATATTTTCATTTTTCATCACATTTTCATTTCACTCAGTTGAGTGTCAGTTGTGCCACCCATTCAAAATCAGACAAAAGCAACTACTGGAGGAGAATAAGCAAGCAGTGTATATAATGTCTTACACTTGGTAATCGCACAAAGGTCTGGTTACAGAAGCACTGAAAGCAGGCACCTCAACACTGGGAGGTACGAGAAAACCAAACAGAGAGAGAGAATTACAGGAAAGAAATGATGTAAACTCCTTGAGATTTTACCACCCTCACCAGTGACCCACCCAAAAGTTTCGAGGCCCAGTCAAAGAGGTGACTAATGTTTTGTTCTAAATGTTTAGCACAGTGATTTTAACTGTAATGTCAGCGTAAATGGCCAACTTCAAAAACTGATCCTATATCCAGTACTGGTGTGAGGCTGATACCAGCTTGTTGCAGTGGGTATCAGGAGTACAAAGAAACAAATCTGATCTATTTCTGTAACAAACTCGAAACATAATAGAACTGAGAGTAACAGCGCAAGATATAAAGCAGGGGTGAGCCATATGGCCAAAATATAATATCATGATAATACAAGACATTTTCACAATTTACAATATGTCACAATATTAATGTTATTTTCTAATTCTAATATCTCATATGAAAGAACAAAAGAGAAGCCAGCGGTGCTGCATTGAAAAATGTTTACAAAACTATACGTACAAATTATTTTGTTTTGTGTTTCACACACGGCACTGCGCTAAATCAAATAAACAGGAATAATTAAGCTCTCTTTGCATAGAGACATGCAGCTGCTCAGTGTTCTTTAAGTACTGAAGATGCCCACAATCTGCTCAGAAAAGCATAACATGGCATAATTTATCATGATAACAATTAACACTGTCGTAATGCCCATCTCTAATGTAAAGTATGTCAGATGTTAACAGTAACCATATATGATCTAATGTAAGATCAATGAATATCTAACTATGTATTGCACTGTAAATGCACCTCCTTAGGCCTAAATAGTCCTGTCCTGTTTGGACAGGAAATTATATGTCTAGGTATTTTATTTGTGAAGCTGAATAAAAGACAAGCTGTTGTTCTTGTCAATGTATTCTTAGTGACAGTACCACTACATTCTTAAATAAGTGTTTCTGTTATCGGTGGGCATTATGGCGATATTTATCATGGTGATAAATTATGAATTTCACAATATGCTTTTCTGTGTGTATCCTGGATAACGTTGAGACTTCAAAAAAACAAAATAGCAGGATACCTATCGTGTGTCCGTTCTCTTAGAAATAGTTCAGATTAAAGCTAAGCAGCATAGTAAATAATATCAGTACCAATATAAATCAGTTATAGTGTCAGTACTATAAAAGAAAAAGAGATATCATTACATCTCTGAACAGCTTTTACTTGAGGGACTGACCACTGAAATACTGTGAACATCCTGTAATTTATAAAACACTTGAGGTGTATCTCTTAAGACTGCACATTCGGTGTTTGGATAAAAACAAGTGCACACTAAAAAAAGGAAAAATGTAAAAAAGTATATTGTAGTGTTTGACATATGTTATTAAAGTTCGAGTACATTCCTGCGTGGGCAAACACTTTAAGTTAGCGGATGTTACTTTGTCCTTTACGTTAATAAAAGGAGACCAGTTTAAATGTACCTTTTTCATTCGCATTGAAAAAGTCTAACCTGACTGCATTTACACCAACTTAACCTGCTGATATGTACACTGACTGTTTAAGCCATGGCACTGAACTTGTGTAAAGCAGCCTGGAAGCAAAAAAAGTGAGTAGTTTGCATAATGACACTGTAAATTCATTTTTGTTTGCAATACATTTATGGCATATGCTTTAGATGCCGTATTTTCCAATGCAAGGGCTCCATTCTTTTAAGAAGAAGTGATTTTATCTCAAAGAATTTTCCGCTGTCCATGGGGAACGAAACTAAAAAAGCTCCAATTACTGGTCTTACACAATGGGTGTGGGGGGATTACTATATTTATAGAAAAATGATTCAGCTGTTTCTGAAATCTAGCAACAGTCCCTGAAGTATCTGTGGACTACATAAAGAAAACACTAAAAAAAGTCAGCAAAAAAAATAAAAAATGCAAAACAGAAAGCAGCCATGCACACATCTAGGGCTTTGTGCAGGATGCAGGAACACTCAATTAAAATGTTTCAGTTCCGTAACTCAAAGCGAATTTGTGGAACCTCCGCAAGTGGCCCAAAGTAACTTCAGTACTTCACAGAGCACTTAATAAACTTTTTAGTGCTACTCTGTTTAAGGTTCTGGGCACAAAAACTAAAGTAAAACACTCACAGTGGTCAGTGTACGTTTGCTGAATAGTATGACAGTGTATGTGTGTTTCTAAAACAGCTTCATTTACGTGGACCAGAACATCGGGTGAAGTTGCGTGAGAAAAGTCCCATGGCATTGCAGATCGCTAAATGTATAGGATCATGCTAGACAATAGACTTCAGACTATAGATTACAGGCTAAAACTGGGACTGTAATAAAGCTGTCAGTGTCATTTCATTCTAAATAGTGTGCCTCATTCACATAAGGAAACATAAAGTGATTTTTTTTTGTATCCCCACTTTCTGGTTACCTGGTGTAACAGGTGCAGCCGTGCTGATGAAGACCTACCTGAAGGAGCACACAGAGAACCAGGAGAGCCATCTGGAGGGTCCCTCTGAACGAGTGCTGCCTCATGATGCCTTGTGGGTTCTTGCTGGACTGGTTGAGTCTCACATGTCCAGTTGCGGTTTCTCTCCTCACTCTTTCAGATCTCACTCGAGTTTTAAAACTCTCTTGCTGAGAGTTTTAAATCTCTCTTGCTGGGAAAACTCTCAAAAACTCGAGAGTTTATAATAAAACGATGGGTTAAAGCTATTGTGACCACTGATGAATCTTGCCCTCATGGAGGTCTCCGTGATGCCCAGTGATGCAGCCAGAGAGTGAGGCATGAAGGGAAACGTTTTTTGGTGGCAGTTTGTAGACCTGGGAGGAGCAGCCGTCCGCCACCAGAGTCACTTTAAAGCAGAAAGCGGTGGGTTTTTTCCTCCACCCGTATTTAGGCAAGTCCCGGGTTCTGCCTCGCTCCGATTGGCCGGTCGACACTCCCGTTCTGCGTTGCGATTGGCTAGAAGTCTGGCGAGTGCGAACCACTGGCCACTAGCGTTGAAGGAAGCCGTGTTCTAGTCTGAATGCCGGTGGAAAAGAAAAAAACGGCAGCAGAACAAGTTCCGCCTAACTCGTAGACTCGCTGATTTTTTTTTAAACACCCTCAGCATTTTTGCATATATGTGACACTTTTAAAATAGGAAGTTGCATCGTGACAGAGATAAGGTTATTTTAAAAACTGACCAAAACATGCGCTCCCAAGTTTTGAACATCAACAGAATGCAATTAACAGCATTTTTTTTTATTTTTGTGGTTAACAGATATGAAGATATAAAGATTATTCCATATTGTCAATGTTCACACATGCCCCTGTCGATACCAAGTCTCTCTCTCTCTCTCTCTCTCTTTCTCTCTCTCTCTCTCTCTCTCTCTCTCTCTCTCTCTCTCTCTCTCTCTCTCTCTCTCTCTCTCTCTCACTCTGTGTGGTGTGGTGTGTTCATGCATTATTATAAGGGGCTACTTTACTTTATATGTGTGCGTGTCTGTATATAGCCTAATATTAATCTAAGATGCAAAAGTGTTTCACAACTGAAAACCCTGTTTAGTCTAGTGTTAATCTTAATCTAGGTCTGTGAAATTGACATCAAATGTATCAGATGTCTGTTTTAAGCAATTTTAAATACAGCCGAGTGTTTAAGGCCTTGGTAGATGACAAATAAGCTCAGCCTGTTGTTGTGGTCCCGTATCTGTAGTTTCGCTTGTACAGTTCCGCACAGCTCTAAGAAAGATAGCTGGCTGTCTTTTTTTGTGGCTTTTCTCTCTGCAGTTAGGCGTCATGACACTCTTCCTGCTGCACCACTGTTGGTCAGAGTGACCCACTCTAATGATTATATAACCCACATTCTGTACATAACTGCAGCACATACTCTGAAAAAAGTCACATCAATGCAGCAGACATGATGAGTCATTCTGCAATTGCCATTCAAATTCACTGGTCCTGTATAGAGTTCAGCTGTAAAAGAGGCCGCTGCTTCCTTGTACGCAGTTAGTACCACTGACAAGGTCCTTTTCTCTAAAACAACTTCAAGTGAAAAATTGTAATGAAAAGAAAGCTAGCCCATGCTTTTTTGGTTCTCATTCTGTGTCCCAGTCATACATTAGTGGAATAAATGGGTTTCTTAATAGTTTTGCTAGCATTTTAGTGGTCTGTGGCTCTGCTATGAATTATAAGGTCAACATACAGCGAGTGGCACAAGACTTGAGTCTGACTGACTGGATTGTCCAGCAGTGTTACTGAGACCACCGTATTGTTTTACTGTAAATATGTTACATTGTAATTTCAAAACTTTGAGCATACCACGGCATACTTAGAAGTATGCTGGGATGCACTCCTCCACAAAGATGCAGAAAGATTGTATTGTACACCCACACACGCTTGGATGCCCAGTGGGAAAATATATTTGATTACTTATAAAATGACACTATTTTAAAGCACATATCATTCGAATATCATCCGAACGTATGAAGGAACCTTAGTCACTGTAAATTCAAACAATTAAAGGATCCGTGAAAGTTCAGAAAACTCTTTTGCATGAAATGACCACGCAACAAGCTGCTGAGATGAGCTGAATAATATTTATTTCCAAAACTGTCATGGTTCAGGTCGGCGCCCGCTGGAGGGCGCCAGCAGACTCTGCACCGAACCTCCAGGTGCAGCCTCATCTAGCCGGCATTAGTTTAAGTAGGTCCAGCCGGCTAGATATTTTCCCCCTATTAGAGACCCCCGTTCATTGGCCCATGACGCTCCCTCCAGTACATTTAAGTTCACCCCTCCTTAGTTTGCGTCATGGGACCATACTGTTCCCTAGACCCCATCGACTCCTCATTTCACCAGCCCTGGTATTCGTGCCCTTTTGACTGGCCCTCACGCCACCTGTTTTGTTCCTTTGCTTTGTTTACTAAACCCTTATGCCATGGAAGTCTGCAGTGGTGCCTCCTACCTCCCACAGAAACCCGCTTGCACGATTTACAGCACAGTCTATACAGGGGTAACATTGTATTGTACACTGCGGGAGACAGCAGTTCAGTGTACACTGTGCAGTAAGGATACGGGTTTACCTTTGCATTTCCCTTAAGGGTAATGTATTAAGCTAAGTTTAAAGTGAAAGTAAAGTGTTTTGGGAGCGTATTTGGGGGCATTTGGGGGCATATATAGGCATTTTTAGGCACATCACAAATTCGCGTTTTTTCACTATTCACGGGCAGTCTTGGAACGTAACCCCCATCAATGTCTCCGACTGTATACTGTATACCAAAAGTGAAACATGTCAGCATTGATTACCTTTCAGAAATGATTGGCTTATAGATTAATCTTTTTAAATTCTATTTTTAAAATTATATTAAATTGACATTTGCACCTGTTTTACTTTACAGGGTATTGATGTGGAAGCAAAGGGGGATGACAAAGGATCAAAATCAGATGCCACTAACTTGTTTGGAGCCAATACACCAAATGTGTCATGTACTTTTGACCGTAAGTAATAGCAGTAGTTTTTCTTACACTTGGGTTTCCAAAGTGGAAGTTTTTGACTGTCTAAATATTTTCCCAAGAGATTTCTCCTTCCAAGATTACACTGTACTATTAGATTATACTGAGCCATTAGAGGGCTAGTGTTTGTGCTATGTAAACAGAAATACATGTTTTCCGTTTTCGAATCACTTCGTAACTTATTTAAATCACGTTGAACCTGTTTGTAGGACGCTATGAATACCACCTACGGGTCTATGTTTATCAGGCCAGAAACTTAACTGCCTCAGACAAAGACAGTTTCTCAGGTTAGTGAACTACTGGTGACTTATTTGACTTGATTTTATGTTCATATGGTTCAGCATCTTCAGCAATTTCAAATGTTGGTTTGATTACAGATCCATATGTACATGTATCATTTTTGCACATGAGCCAGACCACAGAAACCATCAAGTCTACCTTGAATCCAACGTGGGATCAAACCCTTATATTCAACAGAATTGAAATCTATGGTGACCCCCAAACACTCGCCCGCAACCCACCTCAAGTTGTACTGGAGATTTTCGATAGTGACCAAGTGGTTGGTTTTTTAACATTTTATGATCATATTAACTTACACAGGAGATGTATATATGTATATATATATATAGATATATATATATATATATATATACTTTCAAAATACCTTTCAGAAAAACATTTATTACATAATAAAATGTTATTTTTGTCATAGCTTTTTGTCAATACTAAACGGCTTCCTCATTTATTATAGCCTCATCCACAGTATTCATGATACTGGACACATCAAAAACCACTACCAGTGTCCTTAAATTTTTTAAAAATCTTTTAATAGCCTATCTTCTTAATCTTAGAATTATGTTACATGTATATTTGCAAACAAAAAATCATTTTATGTTATTGAAAGCCATTCCAAGCTTTTGAATAGTGTGTGTTGAAACACTGTGATGTAACACTGATGTGATCGTGCACAATACAGGGTAAGGATGAGCCGCTTGGCAGGAGCATGTGTCTGCCCTTAGTAAAACTGAACCCAGGGATGGACACATCTCCTAAACTACTCTGGTGCCCTGTCATCCACATGGGAAATCCTGCTGGAGACATACTGGTGTCTGCAGAACTTATTATAAGGAACAAGGTTATTTTGTTATTTTCCTTTTTTATTTTCTAATTCACCTTTTTCATAAAGTACCTGTGATCTGATGTGGTAGTAATGATGTATTTTTGTCACTCTCTTCAGAGTGGCGAGACTGAACTCCCAATTGTTCCCCCAAAAAGAGGGGACAGGCTGTACATGGTGCCTCAGGGGGTTCGTCCTGTTGTGCAACTTACTGCCATAGAGGTAAAGTAAACTGAACTTTACATACATGCTACAAATATTTGAAAACAGCGTAAAAGCAATGGTTGTTAGGGCAGGTAGTTGAATTATGCATGAGGAAATTTAAAAAATGTTTTATCTACATACTGATTCCTCCTCTTTAAACACATCAGGATGTTCTAGACATGTTTTGGAATCGTAAAAAAGGTTTGACCACACAATGATCCAAAGACTTTATATATATTAAAGAAAATTGTGTGTGTGTGTGTGTGTGTGTGTGTGTGTGTGTGTGTGTGTCCCAGAATCATTCATACCCCTGGCAAAATTTGACTTAAGGTAACTTTTATTCAACCAGCAACTTTCTCCCAGAAGGCATCTCCCACAAGATAATAAGATTAGTCTCCCAGAAGATAATAAAACGATGTATAAGAAGCGTCATTGTGGAAAAAAATGTTTCTCAGCTTTTATTTACTTTTGAACAAAAAGTGGCATGTCCAAAATTATTCATACCCTTCTCAATAGTCAATAGAAAAGCCATTATTGGCTATTACAGCAACCAAACGCTTCCTATAATTGCTGACCAGCTTTTTGCATGTCTCCACTGGTATTTTTGCCCATTCAACTTTAGTGATGAGCCTCAACTCTTTCAGGTTGGAGGGTCTCCTTACCATCACCCTGATCTTTAGCTCCCTCCACAGATTCTCAATGGGATTAAAGGCAGGACTCTGGCTGGGCCACAGCAAAAAGTTCATGTTTTTGTCCGCTAACCATTTCTTCACCATTTTTGCTGTATGTTTTGGGTCGTTGTCATGCTGAAATGTCTAGTGGTGCCCAAGGCCAAGTTTCTTTGCGGACTGCCTAATGTTGTTGAGAATCTTGATGTATTGCTCTTTTTCCATGGTGCCGTTTACTGTGATTAGGTTCCCTGGTCCATTGGCTGAAAAACACCCCCTATAGTATTAGGTTCCCTCCACCATGTTTAACAGCGGGGATGGTGTTCTTAGGGTTGAAGGCTTCTCTTTTTTACGCCAAATGACGGATACGTCATTGTGGCCACACAATTCAATTTTTGTTTCATCTGACCATAACACAGAGGTCCAGAAGTCTTCATTGTACAGATGAGCATTTGCAAAAGTCAAGCGGGCTCAGAGAGCTCCTTTGTCTTAGCCATGACTGTCCACAAACCGTCTGCAGAGAGCTGCTGTTTTTCACCTGTTGAGTTGATTAAAACAGCTGTTCCCAACGAATCAGGGACATTAGGATGTTTCAGAACAGCTTGGACTATTTGGAATGGTATAGAACTTTGGATTTTCTCATAGACTGTGACAGTTTGCGAAAAGTATGAATAATTTTGGACATGCCACTTTTGGCTCAAATGTAAATAAAAGCTGAGAAATATTTTTTTCCACAATGATGCCTCTTGTACATCGTCTTATCTTCTGGGAGACGCCGGTATCATTTCCAATCAAGAAGAAACTTGCTGGTTAAATAAAAGTAACTTTAAGTCAAAATTTGCCAGGGGTATGAATAATTCTGGGCTTGACTGTATGTGGACGTACATGTATAACATAAATTAAAAGCATAACGTCATCGTGTTTCATTGAAATGGTTCCCGTGAAAGTTCCATCATTGTCACTGACCATCACTGAATGTCCATCCAGTCATCCACAATCCAAGACTGCTCCTCTTTGACCTCCTCTATGACTTTGCTTTCTTCTGTGTAGGTGTTAGTGGTGCTTTCCTTTGGCTTTTCTGGATGTAAATCACATCGGTTCAAACTTTTCCCAAATTTTTCACTGAACTGACTGGGAACAACCAACAATTACTACACTGTGCTGAAGTTCCTTCTTGAAAGACTTTTATCCTTTCCATTGTTTCAACTCACATCTCTACTTTCAATTAGTCAAGTTCAACAGCTCATTGAGGTCTGCAAGCACTCTTTGAACTTGCACCCTGATTTGCATTTTTAGACTTGTTTCAGTAATTGTTTTACAGATGCAAATTGCACGGTGATTCCATAATGCTTTCCCTCACATTGAGTGAATTCCTCTACTTGATGTGGAAAAAATATGGCATTCCTTAAAACGATTTTGTTTGAGGTGGGTTTCGTGAGGCCAGAATGTCCAGCTAGATCAGATTTATTTGTTTGTTTGCTAAAGTAAAAAAGCTGGACGAACATCATCTAAGTGTGACCCATAATTTTAGCCAAGGATTGTAATCTCTTATTAAAATACAAAATATCTTTGGAATCTAGCTTATAACAGTGTTTCCAGCATTTCAACAGTAATGCATATCTGTTCCTCAGTTCATATGCTTTAGTGATGAATTCCACATGTTTATATCTTTGACTATTTTTTTAAACTATTTTTGTGCTTAATATTTTTATACTATTCCTGTAAAGCATATTGATTGACTTTTGTGTATGATAATGCACTATAAAAGACTTGACTTGATCTGTTTGTCGTATATCAGACAGAACAGTAGTGTTTAGGTACAGATGTGAGACGGCTTTCCTTACCTAACAATGCTAGAACATCGTTAATGTGATCAGAGTTCAGCGAATTTCCCACTGGAAGTAAATTAACATTCTTGGAGGTAAAGTGGCTGAAGTAGTTCAAACTCATTGAAATTTTTGGTTGGTCTAAGAGGGTTTAGATAGATAACAACAGCTCGAGCCAACGATAACTCATTCTCATTATGCAGCCGACCTGGGTCTGAGATTTCGGCAGATGATTGTTTCCCCTATACTGACTGACAACCATTTTTCCTTTCCTCTGTTGATCTTATGGCAGAGTGCTTAAGCAGACATTAGTATAAAATGGAAAAAAAACCTCAAGCTTTTCTATGCCTCCATTGCTCACCGCGACCGCAGACGGCTCCAAAGGTTACGTCTGAAGTGCTTCTGTAAAAGGCAGCCTTACCGGGCACATGGAGGACAAAGACTGGAGGTTGCTCTTTAATTTCGTCTCCTTTGCTGCTGCCCTGTTGAGTTTTCTAGTGTGGCGGTGCTTAGCACTTCATCGCACAGGGCTCTGGTTCACCACCCAAGCAGTGGTGTCACTGAACCTTTTGGATTTTCTAAAACCTCTTTTGAGGGCCCAACAAACAGCAGGCAAACCAAAGAACAACATTCTCATGTTTGTATACAGTTCCAGAGTGGCAGCTAACCAGCCGATTGGACCGGGTGGGCTTTACAGGACAGTGTGAATGGACGAGTCTTCCAACAGTTACACACAAGCCACTTTTCTGTAGGTCTACAGGAAGCATGCTGTACCTAAACTGCACTGTGACGGCACAGAACTTGTAGCAGGCTTTGATTTTCCAGTGTATCTCAGTCTGGTAACAGAGTTTCTGATTTAATTCTCTCCACAGTTTATGCTCGGTCCTCGTCTTGAACAAGGCCTTCATCTACCCATTCAAAAAAATCAGCATGATTTTTTTCATTTAATTGAAAAGTGGCGGAATTTGCCTTTGATGAAATATATGAAGGATTCCTTTTTTATTTTCTACTTTTTTACCTTGATAAAGTGGATGATCATTATGTAAGGACCCTACACGTGCCATCGAAGGACAAATATCGTAGACAACCCAGTTTTTAAAACAAGTGTTTGATGTAACATTATTATTATTCAGTGTCTATACAGCTTGCCACAATTTAATTCTAAATCAGCATCTCTGAGTATGACAACCATTCCATGCCCATGTCTGTTAAATTCCTACTCAAGCACTTCATTCTGCTTCATGAGGTACTGATTAGTGATCACCTGAATCACATCTTATTTAATGAGGAAAAGTATAAAAACACT
>JBBJLS010069583.1:0-12553 GCA_037577275.1 Bryconaethiops microstoma
CTAGCAGTCTTGGGAATCGAACCCACGACTTCTTGATCGCAGGGCGAACGCCCTAACCACTAGGCCACCATCTGCCTCATAGTCATCCCTAATGGCAGCATGTACAAAGTAAATAAAAGAGGTCCAAAAACAGAACCTTGTGGCACACCATATTTTACTTTGGTTGGTACTGAGGATTCCCTGTTAACTTTTACAAACTGATAGCAGTCTGTCAGGTATGATCTAAACCAGGATAAGGCAGTTCCAGTGACCAAGACAAAGTTTTCTAGTCTTTCTAGTAAAATGGAGTGGTCAATCGTGTCAAAGGTTTGACTTTGACATTGATAGGGACACAAGCTAGATAACTTTAATCCAGCCATAGTGCAATCATCTTCCATATATTAACATCAAAGTACTTGTACATTGTATACAATGGGAACACAAGAAATTGTTTATTCAAATTTGTCACCTGACAGGAGGTGCATTTTAAGGCACATACAGTTACTTTTTCAAATCAGTGGTCTAGAAATGTGCATTTCCATCTATACATAAAACATACTGTTAAATACATCATGTCATAAATACAAGGACAGGGTATCACGGACATGGTATTCTTTTGAGTATCAGTGCAACACTAGTCTCTTATTGCACACCTATGTGATGTGTATTCATCCTCTTTATCTCCTATAGCCACACAAGTACTGCACTGAGCTCTGGAGCTTCTTAAAGACAAACAGCTTCAGCGGGACTCACAGTAGAGACACAGAACTGATAACCATTTGTGTTTTAAACATTGACAGAAAACAGTGGTTTTATTTGAATATTTTTGTTTACAATTATTTCTAGGGACAATTCAGTAATCACTGGATATTGGAAGGAATGTGTCACTACCATCCTAAATCTTTGCCATTAAGTTTGTCTCCATTGCAATCCTTGATTCTGCGATCTCTGATTCTGGACCCCCTGCAAGTCTATTGTCACTTCTGGCACTTGATCCTTATTTAATTCTCCTTTCATGAGCTGTAAGACGGAACATTCATCATCTTGATGAATCCTGCGCTGGGCTCACTCCTGTCACAGGAGTCACACTCCTGTCACACACCTTGACATTAACATAACAAATGACATTAATGTAAGAAACAAACGAATTTAGTAGCTGTTACTGTGTAAAACTCAATCTAAATGGGAAGTCCCACCGTTTTGTTCTGTTCGATCACCCTAAGTGTAAATAAGTTCCTACTCTTGCATATTTTAACGCATACTTACTGTTTCTTTGCTAAACATATAATTAAAAATGTAAACATAAAATACACTTCATGCCCATCCCATCTTTTCCTTTTTCCATGCATTAAACAGAGATTCCAGCCTCTCCTGTAGTATTATATAGTTCAGCACACATTCAGACTTTCTTTTGATTTTAAAGGAGAAGAAGAAAATAGTTTGCAGAGGGTATGAAATTGTATTAAAATTGCATTATTTACTTTCCTTCCTGACTGCTGAGGCAACATTTGCACAATTTTTGAAGGTTAAAAAAATGACCTTGTACTGTAATTGCATATACCTGTACAACATTGCACATTTTTCTTCTAGTACAGGGTTTATATTTATATTTTATTTGTTTATGTGCATTCTAATTGCCACCTGTTGCCTTGTCCCATTGTTTTTCTGTGCTCCAGGGTGGAGCAGGGAAACAGGTGAAGCTGATCACTTAATCAGTTAATCTGGGTGATATAAAGGGCTACCTGGTAGAGGTTGAGGGTTCTTTTCCAGCACGCATTATTTTTGGCCTATTTTACTCGATTTCTTTTCATAGCAATATTCTTTTATTCCTTATTACTTTAACAAAAGATTGTTAAAACTTTATCCTTGTCTGGTCCCCATTCATGTTGCTGAGCCAAATCAAGCCTTGGTTCGGTAACAAACCTCTTTGTACAAACAACTAAATCTATGGTGGATGAAGGTGTTATACATCCCCTTAACACTAGTACACTTTACACATTCCCCAAGTCTACAGTAACAGCATTAAATGACTAAATAAGGTTTGCACCACTTAATAAAAATATAAACATGTGCCTAAACCAACATTTGAAAACCTCATTCATAACTGAGTTAAACTGTCCCACTTCTGTTTCCCTAAGTTCAAAGCCATGTCACAGTATTTTTAAGTTACAAAGTCCTTGTAGCATCGCAGCGACACCACTTTGCGACCAACTCTAGTGGTGGCAGGTGTTACCTTTCCACTCGTCTCCAAGGTTTCCTGTTTAGTTTGAGCCAGAACAGTCTCTGGAGGATTGGGATCAACAGACTCTGTCAGTTGGTTCGCTGGAGGCCCACCCCTGAGCACGTCTGAGGAGTCTCCGATTTCTCCTATCATCAACCCGCCGTATAACTTTGCCATGTCTCCAGATAGTATGGTGAGTGAGTGGCTGTACTCTCACCCAGTCACCTGGTTTCAGCGTGTCTAGGTCTCGAGCTGATCGCTTATAGTACATACTCTGATGTTGTTGATTATTCTTCAGCCCGCACATTGCTTTTCCTACCTTTGGCTGCAGAAGGCTTACTGTTGTGGGTAGTAGCGTCCTGGTGCGGCGACTGAGGAGTCTCTGTGCTGGATTGGTATCCAG
Source organism: Bryconaethiops microstoma (assembly GCA_037577275.1). Classification (NCBI taxonomy): domain Eukaryota; kingdom Metazoa; phylum Chordata; class Actinopteri; order Characiformes; family Alestidae; genus Bryconaethiops; species Bryconaethiops microstoma. The sequence goes on from JBBJLS010069583.1 coordinate 2,604, forward strand.
GCCCTGTGACAGTGTCTTATGATGATCTAAAAGTGCCAAATATGGGTCCTTGCCAGCCATTTTGGCTTTAAGCATCAAAGTTTTCACTAACGGCTGACTCTGCTTTGCCATTGCTTTGTGGGTACCCGGGTGACGAAGTCTTATGCTGAAATTCCCACAGTTGACTAAATCTCTGGAACTCTTCCGATGTATACTGTGGCCCGTTGTCTGATATGAGAATTTCCGGGATACCCTGGCATGCAAAGTGGCCTTTAAGTTTCTTTATTACTATTGTGGACTTTGTATTTGACAGAGAGTCTATTTCCCAAAAATTTGAATAATATTCTACAGTGACGAGAGAATTCTTGTTGTCAAACACAAACAGTGCCCACCTTTGCCCAAGGTTTGCTTGGTATTTCATGTGGTACCAGTGTTTCTTTTTGTTGTTTGTGGTCCACTGACCTGCAGATATCACACTTGGAAACATATGTCTTGATCTGGGCATTCATGCCCTGCCGGTAGACACACTCTCTCGCTCTCTGTAGGCATCCTTCCATCCCAATGTGAGATGTGTGTATGCGCTGAGTGATCTCTTTTCTCAGTGCAGCTGGTATGACCACACGTTCACCCCTGAACAGTATTCTATCCTGATAGCTCAGCTCATCCTAGATAGAGAAGTATAGCCTAATTTCACTTGGAGTAGTTGTCTTATTAATTGGCCAGCCCTGACACATACTTTTAATGAGAATCTGCAGTGTTTTATCCTCTTTTGTTGAAGTACGGATTGTGTTGAGCCCGTCTATAGATATAGGTACACGTTGTAACATATTAACAGTCTCTACTGCAGCTGCCACAAAGCCGTATGATGTGCACTCTGGAAGATAGGCTCTGCTTATTCCACCATGTTGCTTGTCTGTCTCTGGCTCAATCCTCCTTTCAGTGCATGTACCTCCTCAATCATCAGCCCTGATATGGCTTAATGTTTTCCCGCGACATCTCTGCGACCCTGCACAGTTGTACGCACATGTCAAGCGTCAGATTCTTTTCATGGAGCAATCTCTCTCTCGTGGCTGTATTGTTACTCCCACACACAATCCGATCCCAGATCAACGAGTCTCTTAAAGCTTCAAAGTTGCACGTTTTGGTTAACAGTTTTAGTTCCATAATGGAACTGTCAATAAATTCAGTGGCACCTTTGTTTCTGGTGAAGAAGTGATAGTGTTCAACAGTTTCGTTAACACTAGGATTGCAATGATCATTAAATTTTTGGATAATATCATCCATCCTCCATGTTTCCTTCTCTGTGTCGCCCATCAGCGTGTCTAACAACTCCTTGCCACTCTCACCGATCAGATAGGTGAAAAGTTTTACCTTTTTCTTTTCATCTTCGCTCGCCATTTTCAGGTCTAAATAAAGCAAAAACACATCCCTCCAGGTCTTCCACGTCCTCGCGAGATTACTGGAGCCTACATCCAGCGCCTGCAGAGGTTTCAATCCTTCCATACTGCATGCATGACAGCGTACTCCAAGTTCATCCACTCTAGTTCGACAAAGTTACCGTAGCTACTCTTCACCTTTCGCTTAAGTATAAACTATTGGGTCCTCTGCCGCTGACACCATGTTATGTTCTGCTTCTTTCATAAAGATTCAGACAAGAGAATGTATGGGGGGGTGAGTGAGTTTGATGCTTTGTGTGATTTGATTGTTTAGGAGCAGTTTATAAGTATTGTTCCATATTGTATAGCTGTGTTTCTCAATGAGCGTAAAACTCCAGCCGATGATGCTGTGTTAGCAGATGAGTTTGTGTTAACTCACAAGTCTGTAAGCCGAGATTTTTCACCTAGTGGTTATGGTCATAAGGAAAATCATGAAAAGTTTTCTGCCAGTATTAGGCCTTGTGGGCTCAAAGTTGATTTAAATGCCAGGTTTAAAAGTGATTCAGGTTCACATTGTCACTACTGCTTTAAGCGAGGGCACTGGAAAAATGAATGTCCTGCTTTGTGCTCCAAGGATAGATCAGGTAAAAGAAATAGCCTAGGCAGACTGGTAGTATTGGCTAATGTTTCACAGCTGTTTTTTCTAAATCTGATGGGGCTAGGCCAGCTGGGTGTGCCGCTCCAGTGGGTAAAACTATGGAATCTTCTGTGTAAGATGTTACCTCTGAAAAAATTTCTAATCAGATTAGGGATGTTGAGGGCGACTATGCTCTGTTTATCACAGAGGGCTTTGCCTTTTTGGTTGATAGCTGAGAAAAGGTGGCTGTAAAGATTCTTCGTGACACAGGGGCATCTGAATCATTTTCCCCGCAATCCAGTACTGGTTGTAATATTTTGATAAAAGGCGTTGGTCTCAAAATATTTTCTGCACCTTCACATCGGGTTGTGCTGCAGTCAGAGTTGGTGCAGGGCGAGGTGACGATAGCTGTTTGACCTTCGCTGCCTGTGGCAGGAGTAGGGGTGTTACTGGGTAATAATTTAGCGGGTGGTAGAGTTTGGCAGGATGTTATACCTGCCCCAGTTGTTTAGAAATGTGCCCTCTATGTGTGAGCCCGATAACTGTGCTATTGATTTTCCTGATGCCTTTCCCTCTTGCGCTGTGACCCATGCTATGAGTCGTTCTTTAAAGAATGAAGATGTTGTGGGGGCTAGCCATAAGGCAGAAAAAGTTATTTGTTTGCCCTTACCTACACCTCTGTCTCACAGTGAGTTGGTTGCAGCACAGTGAAAGGGTGCAAGTTTAGCTGAAATGTTTATAGCAGTTAAGTCTAAAGATCAGATGGATCAGGTTTCATGTGCTTATTTCTTGCAGGATGATCTTTTAATGGCCACCTTTTAGTGACAAAGACATATCTATCATGGTGGTAACAGGTAAATTCAGGGAGCTTGTCTTAAAGACAGCTCATGGTGACTTGTCTGGCCATCTAGATCTTGCGTCATTTTTATTGGCCACATCTGAAAAAAGATTTAGCTTCTTTTATTAAGGCCTGCCACACATGCCAGTTAACTGGGAAGCCGAATCAAGTTATAAAACCTGGCCCCTGTATCTCATAGTATCTGTTGGCAAACCTTTTGAGCATTTAATAGTAGATTGTTTTGGCCCGTTGAATCTCTCCGAGTCTGGTTCTGGTTATTTGTTGACTGTGATGTGTCAGTGTACCCGCTACCCAGCGGCATATCCGCTGAGAACTATTACAACCAAGTCCGTAGTATAAAAGCACGGTCACAATTTATTTACATTTTTGGCATTCCGAAGACTATTCAAACGGATAGGCATTCTAACTTTACTTTACATATGTTTAAGGTGGCTTTAGATCAGTTGGATATTGAGCACCGGCGAAGCAGTGCTTATCACATTTAAAGTGGCATGAGGTCATACAAGAGAGTACGGGGTTTAGCCGAAATGATCTGGTGTTTGGTCACCAGGTGCGTGGTCCTTTAGCAGTGCTGCAAGGAAATTTGGAAACCTCTGAGCCACCATCAAACTTGATTGACTATATTAGTGGGTTTCATCGTAAGTTGTTTTTGGTTGGTAGAATGGCGGGTGAGAATTTTGGTAGAGCCAAGAACAAAATTAAGATATGGTTTGACCAGAAAGCGGTGTTAAGACGGTTTAGTCCTGGGAATAAGGTGCTTGCCTTACTGCCCATTTTGGATTCTCCTTTTCTTGCAAGGTTTTCTGGTCCTTATTCTGTTGTTAAGCAACTGTCAGAGTGAGACTATTTGGTTTTTAACTCCAGACAGGAGAAGTTCTATTCAACTTCGTCATGTTAATTTGTTGAATCCCTATTTTTGCCTGTTGCCTTTGACTAAGGACTCTGATGTGAAGCCAGTAGGACTGTCATCAGTTAGTGGGTCGATACAGTCGGTCTTAGCATAGTGGCAGTATGCTGGGATGAGGATGTTTGTGCTCCTGATGACACTATTTTTCAGCCTCGACTTAAAAACTTTGAGATTTTGGCAGATTTAAAGTCCCTTCTCTGTCATCTGTCTGAGGAAAGAAGTGAGCAGTTAAAATGCTAAAATTTCAGAGTTTCCTGCGTTGTTTGGCGATACTCCAACATCTACCCACCTGATAGGGCATGACATTGATGTGAGGGCTGCAGCACCAATACACCAACGGTTCTGTCGTGTCTCTTCTGAAAAGGGGAAGTGTTTAGAGTCTGGGGTAAGGTATCTGTTGGATCATGGGCTGGTAGGCCTTCAAGTTCTTGTTGGGCCTCCCCATGTTTGTTGGTTGGTAAGCCTGATGGTACATACAGATGTTGCACTGATTATTGAAAACTTAACAGTGTAACTAAACCTGACTCCTTTCCTCTTCCTAGGATGGAGGATTGGTTCTGCCCAATTTGTCAGCAAATTTGACCTCTTGAAGGGTTACCATCAGGTTCCTCTGTCTTGGTGTGCTCCAGAGATTTCTTCTTTTGTTACTCCATCTGGGTTATATTCGTACAATGTAATTTGGCCTTAGAAATGCACCTGCAACATTTCAGTGCCTGATGAACCATGTGGTTTTAGGGCTGGAATGTTGTGCATTATATTTGGATGACATGGTTGTGTATAGCAACACGTGGGAAAAACATGTTTCTGGCATCCGTTCATTATTCCAGAGATTATTGGAGGCCCGTTTGATGGTTAATTTAGCTAAATGTGAGTTTGGGTGGGCCAAAGTTACATATTTGGGTAAAGTGGTAGGGCAAGGGCAAGTACAGCCTATGCATGCTAAGGTACAAGCCATCGACTCTTTTCCACCCCCTACCTCTAAAAGGGAACTGATAAGGTTCCTGGGCATGGTGAGTTACTATTGAAAATTTTGTGCCAACTTTTCTAATGTGATGTCTCCGTTGACTGACCTTTTAAAAGCTAAGACTACATTTGGCTGGTCTCCCATCTGTCAGAAAGCCTTTGAAAATGTAAAAAATGTTTTAGCAAAACATATCTGGGCTCTTCAATTTTTTGATGTCTATGTGGGCAGGGGTGTTCCGCGGTTGGTTTATTCAGACCATAATCCTCTTACCTTCCTATGTTCATTACAAAGTCCTAGTCAGCGCTTTATGCATTGGGCATTGTTTCTTCAGCCATATAATTTGGTGATCAAACACATTCAGGGGTCCGACAATGTGTTAGCTGGCATGTTGTCTCGAGCTCCCGGTGACCTTGGTGGTGACTCAGGAATTGTCAAACCTTAGTGGTTTTGTTTTCTCTTTCACCTTTCCTCTTTTAAAAGTTTTACCAGGGGCAGTGGATGGCCGGATTGAGAGGAGTGGTGAGGAGATGAATTTTACGTGGCTAAGTTTTGGTGTTTCCTGGTGTGGATGGTGGTGAGCATTTTAAACAGAAAATGTCTAACAGCATTTTAAATTATAAGCTTATGTTGTGATTCTCTGAATGTACAGAGGTCCTTTGTAGGGCCTCTGTCTTTATGGTTGGAGGTGTTACAGATTTTCCCATAATTGCCACCTGTTGCTTTGTCCCTTTGTTTTTCTGTGTTCCAGGGTGTGTCACGGACGAAGACACAAATGATTAAGTTGCCCAGTTGTGGCGTGACGGAAGAGCCCAGTCGCGGATACACACGAGAAGCCGGTCAATCACGCAGTTGCTCTGAGAATGCTCCACAAGAGGAGTGAAGATTCCCACCAAAGGAACCTGCGTTCTGACACACAAAGAAAAGTAAATAAGAGAGCTCTTGTGAGCTAGAGTACTCATGGTTCCGAGAGGATGAGAGGCGACATGAATCAGGCATGGAACTCCAATGTCTGTGTGCAGAGGAACTCTCACTTCCTGTTTATATACCTTAGACGCGAGTCATTTCCGAGACCGAGTGACGTCATGTGATCTGGTGCATGTGACAGTTCCCCCCCTCCAGGACTGTCCCTAGATGGCTCAGGCTGAGAGGATACCCGATGATGGTAGTCCTGGATGAGCGATGGGTCCAAGGTGAAGTGACCAGGAATCCAAGACCGTTCCTCCGGATAGTCAACAATGTACTGGGTGCCACGGCCACGGAGTCCAGGATCCGCCGGATGGTATACACAGAACCACTGTCAATGATCCAAAGAGGAGCAGGAGCCTCGGGAGACAGAGAAGAAAAGAGAACAGGTTTAAACTGAGACATATGGAAAACAGGATGAATCTTGAGAGAGGCAGCTGAAGCCAGAAGGTGACAGGGTTAATCTGCTTGATAATCTTGTAGGGGCCAATGTTGCGGGGTGACAGTTTCTTGGATTCGGTGTGAAGTTTGATGTGATGAGTGGAACAGTAGACCCTGTCACCAATGTGGAACAATCATCCCGGAGGGTGCCGGTGGTGATGTTGTTGAGTTTAGCGAGCGTTGGCACAGAGGATGGATTCTCTGGCACGTCTCCAGATCCGCCGGCACCTGGGGACCAACTGTTGGGCAGATGGCACATCAACCTCTGGCTCTTGGTGGTCGAACATTGGAGGCTGGAATCCATAGCATACCTCGAAAGGACTGTGTCTGGTGGCAGAGGAGGTTATGAGACAATTCAGCCCAGACGAGGTAGTGTGCCCAGGAGCACTGTCAATCTGCCACAAAGCAACAGAGAAAGAGCTCCAGCTGTTGGTTGGCCCACTCTGTCTGACCATTCATCTGAGGATGATATCCTGATAAGAGACTGGTGGTGACATTGATCAGACGGCAGAAGGCCTGCCAGAACTTGGCCGTGAACTGGAGCCCTCTGTCCGAGACGATGTCCTTGGGGAACCCATGCAATCGGACTACATGCTCGAGGACCAGTTCCGCAATGGTCTTAGCTGTGGGGAGTCCAGTCAGAGCCACCAGGTGCACAGCCTTGGAGAACCTGTTGATGATGGTCAGGATGGTGTCCTTCCCTTGAGAATTGGGGAGCCCAGTTACGAAGTCTAATGCGATGTGTGAACATGAACGATGAGGAATTGGAAGAGGTTGAAGGGTACCAGTAGGGGCAGTGTTGGGTGTTTTGGCACGTTCACAGACTTCGCATACCTGGACGAAGGCCTTGGTGTCGTTGGCCATGCTGGGCCACCAGAAGGCTCTCTGGAGGAGAGATAGGGTTCGGGAGGTCCCTGGATGACCAGCCAGCAAGGAGGTGTGAGCCCACTGGAGAGCTCTTGGGGATGCAAACAGGCGTCCAGATGGAGTGTTCTCCGGAGGAGGTTTCAAGGCATGTCCCTGGCAAACTCCGTCTTCTAACCCCCACCGGAGAGGAGCCAAGATGACCTGAGATGGCAGGACAGGCGCAGGGTCCACCCGGGGATTCTCTGCCTGGTACAGGCAAGAGAGAGCATCAGCTTTGGTGTTCCTGGACCCCGGACGGTATGAGAGGTGGAAATTAAATTGTTCAAAGTACAACGTCCACCGCACCTGCCTTGGGTTGAGTTGCTTAGGAAGCCGGATGGAGACAAGGTTCTGGTGAATGTGTCACCGCCGCCCTGGAGCCAGTGATGCCATTCTTCTAGAGCCCACTTGATGGCCAACAACTCGCGGTCCCCAACCTGTTGTGTGGGATTAAACTTTCTAGAGAATAAAGAACAGGGATGTAGTTTCTGGTCTGGACCTTGCTGTGAGAGGACGGCTCCTACGCCCACATCGGAGGTGTTCAGTTGAACTGAAGACCTGGATGAATCGCCGATAGAAGTTGGCGAACCCCAGAAAATGTTGCAGCTGTTTAAGCATCATGGGTGGGAGCCATGAACGCACAGCCTCCAGCTTCTGGGGATCCATGGCCACACCCTGTGAGGAGATGACATAACCCAAGAATGTGGTGGTGTTCTGGTGAAAGGCACATTTCTCCAACTTACAGAACAACTGATGGGCCAGCAACCTCTTCAAGACGGCTGTGATGTGCTAGATGTGTTCTTCTGTGGTCTTCGAATAAATTAGAATATCATCCAAATAGGCAAAGCACCATTTGCCCAGGAAGTCTCGGAGGATGTCATTTAATGAAATGTTGGAAGGCAGCCAGACTATTACAAAGACCAAACGGCATTACTAGTGTCTCGTAGTGGCCGGTGGGGTTTATGAAGGCCGTCTTCCACTCATCACCCTCTCTGATGCGGACCAAGTTGTAAGCACTTTGTAGATCCAATTTAGTGAAGATGTTGGCACCAGAGAGGGCATCCAGGGCGGTGTTAGTAAGTGGAAGAGGGTGACGGTTCTTGATGGTAACATCGTTGAGCCCCTGATAGTCAACACAGGGGCAGAGTCCCCCGTCTTTCTTCTTAACAAAGAAGAACCCTGCGGCTGCAGGGAACTGGAGGGTCTGATGGTACCTTGACGAAGACCCTCCGCCATGTACTCGTCCATGGCCTTCTGTCCAGGGCGATGAGAAGGAAGTCTGATGGCCTTCTTCTTGCTGAAGATCCCTGCCAGATCACGATACAGGATGGGAATGGACTCCAGGTTGACGTCGAGGGCCTCGGACTCCCCTGAGCACATCTCGGCCCTCGCCGGGAGACAAAGTTCCTGACAGATAGAAGGTGAAGTGAGGTGTGTGATGAGGAATTTGATGGTCTCAGCGTGGTCTTCATGAGAGAGGATGAGAGGTTGTGTGCGATGAGTGGGACTGGTAGCTAGGGGACGACTGTGGTGAGGCGGGAAATGGTGGGAAGGTATGATGAGGCTACCAGCGGACCAGGTGAGTTCCTCCCCTTATTCACCTGGTCTGACCGTTTCCCAGACGGAGAGGGCAGTTAGCACGGTGGAGATCAGGGGAGGTGCAATAGGCGCATAGTCCCTTGCGATAATGACGTTATCTCTCCATAACAGGAAGGTGCGTCCTATCTGCATGGGTTCCCAGGCTCCTGATGAGCCTCTGAGGCAGAAGATGGTGATGTGATCCGGTTGGTAGAGGAGGATGATGGATGTTCGAGGATCCGGGTCCAGGGCACAGGCTTGGGTAGAGAGCTGAGCCGCAGGTCTACTTGCAGGCAGAGCTCGATCATACCTTCGTACATGACAGGTAGTTCATGGCCCACCAGCTCGCTCTTCAGCCGTGGATACAGACCCTCGTAGAAGACGATGCAGAGGGCAGCATCGCTACAGGTGGTCTGGACTGCGAGGGTCCAAAGTTTAGAATCAACCACCACTTCGCTCTCAGGGTGTTAGAAAGTGGCCTTGTTCTGTTTGGTGAAACCAGAGTAGGAGTAAGCAAAATCACTACCTGATCTCAAGACTGCTGTAGCCCACTCTGCTGCCTGCTCAGTGAGAAGGGGGTGTGAGAAGCGGGATGCGGCTCCGATCCGAGGGGTAGCGCTGTGACTGAAACTCGAAAAGATAGGTTAGTGAGAAACACATCGTACTTTCCATCCATCCCATCCCACTTCACAGGAAGAGCCATTTTAGGAAATACAGGAGCGGACGAAGCTGAGGGTGTTGGTGGTTGGACCGTCAGCTGGGGTTGTTGGTCAGCAGCGCAATCTCCCATGGCTTGTCGCAGGGCAGCAACTTCCGCATGGAGATTCGTTACCTCCTGCTTAAGATTCACTATCTCAATCGCCTGCTGATTAATAACCTCCCAGACACGAGCAAGATCCACTGGTCTCACTTAGGACACAGACATTCTGTTACGGAGGAAGACACAAATGACTGTAAGGAGCCCAGTCGCGGATACACACGAAAGAGCCGGTTAATCACGCAGTTGCTCTGAGAACGCTCCACAAGAGTGAAGATTCCCACCAAAGGAACCTGTGTTTTCACATACACACAGAAAGGTAAATAAGAGAGCTCTTGCGAGCTAGAGTACGCACGGTACCGAGAGGATGAGAGGCGACAAGAATTGGGCATGAAACCCCAATGTCTGTGTGCCGAGGAACTCTCACTTCCAGTTTATACAGTGGGGCAAAAAAGTATTTAGTTTTGCACCAATTGTGCAAGTTCTCCCATTTAAAAAGATGAGAAAGGCCTGTAATTTTCATCATAGGTATACCTCAACTATGACAGACAAAATGAGAAAAAAAAATCCAGAAAATCACATT